>CM055641.1:38590488-38657346 GCA_029378325.1 Elaeagnus macrophylla
TATCTCTCCCTATCCATCGATACCTGACTTATTTCAATACATAACTTCAAACCCTTTACTTGATTGAGATACTTCAATTCCTATAAATTATTTTAAGGGGCCTAAGTCTTTCATTTCAAATTCATTAGACAAGTATTCCTGCAAAGCTCTTATTTCTTTTGGATTGTTACCTGTAACAATCATGTCATGTACATATACAATGAGTGTAGTAATTTTCCCATGCCACGTCTTTAAAAATAATGTGTAATAAGAATTGCTTTATCTGTAACCAAAGGTTGTCATGAATTTGGTAAATCGTTCGAACCAAGCTCTAGGGGACTGTTTTAACCCATATAGTGATTTCTTCAACCTACACACCTTTTGATTTTGTCTTTCTATTACTATGCACCCTAGTGGGAGATCTATGTAGACCTTTCCAAATAGTTCACCATGTAGGAATGTATTCTTTACATCAAACTGTTCTAACGGCCAATCAAAATTAGTAGCTAAGGATAATGACTTAGAATGTTGATTTTGGCTATAAGTGCAAATGTTTAAGTGTAGTCAATTCTATAAGTTTGAGAGTACCCTTTTGCCACCAATCTTGCCTTAAAATGTTCGATCGTTGCATTAGCTTTGTATTTCATAATACATACACTGCTACAATATAAGCAATATAGGACGGCCTCAAATTTAGAGTGAGAAACAAATAGGACGGTCACATGTATATGGCCGTCGTTTAAGAAATATAGGACGGCTATTACGGGAAAAAATGGGCGTTACTTTATAGGACGGCTTATAGCCGTCTTAAAAAAAAATTGGCAACTTTCTTTTAGGGCGGCTATTAGCCGTCTTATATACCCACATATAGGACGGCTAAAAGCCGTCCTAAAAGAAAGTTGCAATTTTTTTTTTACTTATCCAGCTCGATAAATTACTTATATTCCCATATATAGGACGGCTATTAGCCGTCCTAAAAGAAAATAGCAATATTTTTTTTTTAACTTATATACCAGCTCGATTATCCCCTTTTCACACTAGCTACTTTTCCTTTACCAAATTAAAATCAAGAGCTGTGGTACTCTTCACTATAGGACGGCTAGATCTGGTTTCTTCACCACCGCCAAAAGCCACCGCCGCAAGCCACCGCCGAAAGCTACCGCCAAACCGAAGAGAAACGTAACCCCGCAACCCGTAAAACGCCATAACTCGCGCGCAAACGTACGCTGTAACTCGTACGAACGTACGCCATATCACGCGAAATCCACCGAGCGCCGCCTCCTCCACTCAGCCCAGTCCGTCGCGCACGGCCAGCCAGACGCCTTCTCCTCCCCTGAACCACCCCGTGTCTCCTCCTCCAACAGGTTGTTCCTCGCCTTTCCTTTATTTATTTATTTATCTATTCTATGTCTTTTTTTTTTCTCTGAAATTTTGTGTTATACAAACATGTTAATTAATTAGTATGGTTTTTCTAAACATATTTTATATTAATTAGTATGATTGTATTACATATTATACATGTTAATAAAACTAAAATGTGTGCAGTACGTTTTCTATTTTCTTGTAAATATTACATATAGGACATATATATTTATTGGTTAAATTCTTTTGTTGCTGTTTCTGAAATTCAATTCTTATAGGACGGCTATAAGAATTCTATGTTGCTAGTGACCGTCCTATAAAATTCTTATAGGGCTGCTAGTAACCGTCCTATAAAATTCTTATAGGGCTGCTAGTGACCGTCTTATAAAATTCTTATAAGGCTGCTAGTGACCGTCCTATAAAATTCTTATAAGGCTGCTAGTGACCGTCCTATAAAATTCTTATAGGGCTGCTAGTGACCGTCCTATAAAAATCTTTTAGGATGGTTAAATAAAATTTTTTTAGGACACTTATAAATCATCGTATAAAATATTTATAAAATGATACATATTACAATTTTATCTTAGGAAATTTAATAACCAACTTTGATTTGCAATATAGTTTTATTTAATAATAAACAAGTTAATTATTTTTAAATTAATAATTAACACGATATTTTTATTTACAATTATATATAGGATGTCTTATAAATTAATATTTATAAAATGATACATATATAATTTCTTTAAAAAAATTTAATAACTAATATTTAAAATAGCAATATACTTTTAATTAATATTAAACAAGTTATTTATTTTTAAATTAATTATTGACACAAGATTTATTTACAATTATATATAGGATGTCTTATAAAATCTTTATAAAATGATATACATATTATAAATGTTTTTTAAGAAATTTAATAACCAATATTACTTATTTATTTATATACTTTTATTTAATATTCGATAAGTAAATTATTTTTAAATTAGCTATTGTCAATTTATTACTTTACAATGATGTATAGGATGGATAAGAGTTGGATGTCTATGGAGAGAACAAATATCAAATTTATAGAGGGTGTGAAATTTTTTTTGAGATTTGCTTCTGATAATTCAACCAAAAAAGATCGAATTCGTTGTCCATGTTTGAAGTGTGCAAATTTAAAAATTTTTAGTGTGGTTGAAGTTAGAAATCATATCTATCATAATGGAATTGATAGTGGATATACAAATTGGTATCGTCATGGAGAGACTAAGAAGAAAATTTCAAAAGTTTATCCTCCTGAGGAATTCAGCGATCTCAATCCACGTGAAAATGATTTCACAAATAGTGCTAACAACTTTGAAAACGATAATTTTGATGAAAATAATATGAGTGACATGCAAGATATTATGGAAGATGCTATAAAGCCATTATACCAAGGATGTAATAAGTTCACAAAATTGTCAGGATCAGTCTCACTTTATAGATGGAAGGGTAAGCATGGTCATTCAGATACAAGTTTCAATGAGTTGCTAACTCTTTTGAGTGAGATGTTCCCTGAAGATAATGTTTTGCCATCATCAACGAATGAAGTAAAGAAGATCCTTCGTGAAATGGGCATGAATTATGAAAAAATTCATGCTTGTCCTAATGATTGTATTCTATATCGAAATGAATACAATGATTCCATATCATGTCCGCATTGTCAAAATTCAAGATGGAAAGTTAATCCAATATCAGGGAAGGAAAAATTAATGTTCCTGCAAAGGTATTGTGGTACTTTCCACCTATTCCACGTTTTAAAAAAATGTTTCAAGATTCAGCAACATCTCAAAATCTAACATGGCATGCGAAGGAAAGGGAAAATGATGGAATGTTGCGACATCCATCTGACTCACCCGAGTGGAAGCATGTTGACTATACTTGGCCTGAGTTCAGCGCTGAATCTAGAAACTTTAGACTTGCACTTTCATCTGATGGGATCAATCCTCACCAGTCTTTAAGTAGTCGGTATAGTTGTTGGCCCGTTATACTTGTCATATATAATCTTCCTCCTTGGTTATGTATGAAAAGAAAATACATGATGCTAACTTTATTGATATCTGGACCCAAGCAACCTGGAAATGATATTGATATTCACTTAGAGCCATTGATTGAAGACTTGAAGTTGTTGTGGACGGATGGAGTTGATGTGTATGATAGTTTCAAACTTGAGAAATTTAAGTTGAAAGCTATCTTATTGTGGACGATTAATGACTTTCCTGCTTATGGGAAACTTTCTGGTCATGCTGTTAAAGGTTATTACGCTTGCCCGGTATGTAGTGAGGGGTATCAGGGATTAAGGTTAAAACATTCAAGGAAGATGTCTTACATGGGTCATAGAAAATGGTTACCTAGGTATCATCCTTATAGAAAACAAGTTAAGTCTTTTAACGGACATGAAGAGGAAGGAACACAACCAACTCCGTTAACTGGAAGTGAAATATTAGCAAGAGTTGAGATGATGACTTTTGCACGTGGGAAAGTAAATTATAAGGTTGATACAAGCACTCCATGGAGAAAAAAATCAATATTCTTTGACTTAGAATATTGGAAGTTCTTGAATGTTAGACATCTGTTAGATGTGATGCATATAGAAAAGAATGTGTGTGATAGCATTGTCGGTACATTGCTAAATATTCCTGGAAAAACCAAAGATGGTGTTCGTCAACGTATGAATCTCATTAAAATGGGTGTAAGAACTGAGATTAGTCCAAAGGTGGGCACGAATAAGACTTACTTACCCCCCACATGCTACACTTTATCGACGAAAGAGAAAAAATCATTTTGTAATACATTAGCAAATTTTAAAGTCCCAGATGGATACTCATCCAACATAAGTAGTTTGGTTTCTTTGACTGACAAAAAGTTATATGGGATGAAGTCACATGATTGTCATGTCTTGATGCAACAATTGTTGCCTGTAGCATTGCGAGGGGTGTTGCCCAAAGAGGTGAGGAGTACAATTATTAAGTTTTGCTATTTCTTCAATGATATGTGTAAGAAAAAAGTTGATGTTCAAAAGTTGGATGCAATTCAATCAGAACTTGTTGTCACTCTATGCAAGTTAGAGAAATTCTTCCCTCCTTCATTTTTTGATGTGATGATACATCTCACAATTCATCTAGTAAGAGAAGTGAAGTTATGTGGACCAGTCTTTTTGAGATGGATGTACCCATTTGAACGATTAATGAAGGAATTAAAAGGATATGTGAGGAATAAGAACCGACCTGAATGATGTATAGCTGAATGTTATATAGCTAAAGAAGCAATGAATTCTATAAGTTTGCCCGTTACCAAAAACACAATTCCAAAAGAAAGAAAAGGTGTTGGTCAATCCATAGGAGCTGCAAAACAAGAACTAGTAGATCGTAAATTATGGGAGCAAGCCCATCGTCATGTTCTATCAAATACAGATGAAGTTCAACCATATCTTGAGTAATTTTCTATACTTTATTACTTAGTTTTATTTGTGATTAAATATCAATTTAGTAATAATTTTTTTTAACTTTATAGGAAGCACTTGGAACATATTAAAGACAAGTACAAACATTCAAGACGCACAGAGAAATGGTTAATTGACGAACATAATCGTACTTTTATGTACTGGCTACGTGATGAAGTGAGTATATGAAAATAACATTATTATTCAAGGAATTTTTTTTTTGTATATGTTAATAACTAAGTATATTCATTTAATCAGATTTCTCAAGAGCTCAGAGATCCAAATCATAACATTTCTATCACACTTAGATGGATTTCAAAATGTCCTAAGTTTCATGTGCTTAAATATAATGGTTATATCATCAATGGATATAGATTTCATACAAAGGAAATAGATGATAACCGAACCAATCAAAATAGTGGTGTGTCCTTAGTAGCACAAGTCATGCAATTTGCTACTGCAAAGGATAAAAGACCAATATCTGGTGAAATGACATATTATGGAGTAATCCAAGAGATATGGGAGTTGGATTACTACAAGTTTAATAAGTGTATATTCAAGTGTGACTGGGTTGAGAATGTGAATAAGGTTGGTATTCGCTATGACAAAGATAATGATTTTACTTTGGTAAACTTACAAAGAATTGGGTATAAAGAAGATAGTTTCATTTTTGCAAGTCAAGCCAAGCAAGTGTTTTATGTAAGAGACCCTGAAGACCCACAGTGGTCAATTGTTCTTACTCCTCCTAATAAAGGCTATTATGATGAGAATGATGAGACAGATGAAGAGATTGAGGAGTTTCAACGGGCTTCAATGGTTTGTGATAATAACAAGATACCCAATGAAGTTTATGATGATGACACAGAGGATGAAGAATCATTTTCTTATTTGCGTACTAATTGCGAAGGCATATGGATTAATAATAAATAAATACATGGTAAGTTTCATATAATTTAATTAAATTCTTTTATTGAGTATCTTACCTACATCTTATTATAACTAATCACATGGTAATAAATACGTGATAATCTTCATATATTTTATTTGCGTACTTTTATTTTTTAGTAACTTGTTCATGCATTCTAACAAGTCATGCTTAGGTGTAAACTCACATATTGTTACTTAATTTTTATGCAGATTGATGGAGCATTCTTCTAACTCAAGAAATGAAGGTGGTACCCATGGAAAGAGTACAGAAAGGAAGAAAGGTCGAGGAATGACAACTTTGTCAAACATATTAACGAAAAGAGAGAGGATAGTAGTTGAGGTTGACGAAGATGGGCTTCCATATAGTGATACAAGTTCAAAGTGGGCTAGTGCTATAGGTAGTTTGGTACGATCGACCATTGATATCACCATAATTGATTGGCGATTAGTGCCCGAGTCTCGTAAAGAAGAAATTTGGGAATCGTTATTGGTACGTACTACTGTTACTGTTATTTTGTTAATAATCTATGATTTTCTATGTGTACAATTAGGAAAAAGTTATGATACTTATATTTTTTATTGTAGGAATCATTTGAGATTGATGACCGTATGACATATCATTTTTATATGATTGATGCGGGTGAGAAGTTCAGGAAATTCAAGTCATATTTATCCAGGACTTTCGTATTTCCTTATTTGGATGATCCTGAACAACTATATACTCCACCACATAAGTACAGCTTCATATCTAAAGAGAAATGGGAGATATTTGTTAATCAAAAACTTTCTGCAAAAGCGCTAAAACTTCGGAAAGAAATGCAAGAAAAAGCAAAGTTAAATAAACACACATATTTTGGGAGTAAGACTGGGTATCGTGGTTCAAAACAGAAATTGGTAAGGTTTTTATTGTCAATTGAAATATATTATTTGATTGTTGAAATAATATTCAAATTTATTTAACAGAAGAAGCAAAAAGGACCTGGAGCTATCGTGGAGCGTCATGAGACTTGGCTAGACACTCACGTACCAAGTGATCAACGACAAGTACTTAACGATGAAACAAAAGAAGTTTTGGAAAAAATTGTAAGAACACTGTACTATGAAATAAAATATTAGCTTTAAATATTATATCCTATTCTAATATTATGACAAAAAATATATTTTGCCTGTGGATTTTATAGGAAACATTGATGCAGAAAGTACAGACCGGAGAACTTGAAATTAAAAAAAGTCGAAGGAATGATATACTTGAGATGGCATTAGGTGAAGAACATTCAGGTCGAGTTCGTGGGCTAGGAAAGAGAGAGAATCTTACATCTTATTTTGGGAGAAAAAGTCGTATTAATCAGCAACAAAATAAGGAAGATTCTAATAATTTTGAAGCAATGTCAGAACAGATAATGAGAAATGTAATGGATAAATTACAACATATGAACGATAACTCACTTAGAAGAAGTAGAGAAAGTGGAAATATGGATCCATAGGTGGATACGGACGTTCAGATGGACATGAACGTTCAAATGGACATGGACGTTCAAATGGAAGCAGGACGTTCAGATAGGTTTGCAAAGGATGTTCCACCTACACATTCAAAGGCCAACTCTAACTCATCACATGGTAGTGCACACCCACCATCTGGTATAGAAAAGGTAAGTGCACACCCACCATCTGGTATAGAAAAGGTAAGTTACATATTGTCAATTTATTAATTAGAAAAGTTATAATATATTCTCATTTATTTACATTTATGTTTTCTACTAATTTTCTTTGACCATACATGTAGGGAGTGTTGTGCTTTTTGGCTATTGATGACCCATCAAATGTTTGTGCCAAAGGCACTTGTTTTCCTCGTTGCAACCCAACTGATACGGTTCATACAGTGGAAATAGGAGAAGAAAACTTCAAAGTTTTTGTATTAACTACATCACAACCAATGGCACTTCTTCCGTATCCAGTCCAAGATGAACTTTATTACGTGGGTGATGCAATTAATCAACATGTAAGATGGCCAAAACATCTTGTTATCTTAAGAGGACAGGTAATATATTTTCAACACCCATTTTATTGTTTGTATATATGTTCTTTAAAAGAAATATAATATGTTATTATTAATTAACTAATAACTATATTTTGTAGCCCTTACCTGAAAAACAAAGACAAATTAGTAAGGATGTGTCAGAGAGAGGTATAAATACATCCAAAGGAAAGGAGGTTATTTCTTTGTCAAGTTTGAGTAGCGATGTTGGAGATCACAATGGAATTGAAATTTTACAAAGATGGGCGTTGGATAATATGGAAATGGAAGGTGATAACTCCCATCGTATGATTCCATGCAATCCAATGATTTTGGGGGTTGAAACAACAACAATTTTATTAACTTTGGAAGATATACTCCACAGTTGTGACTGTAGTTGGCTTGGCGTTCCTCATATACAAATTTTCATCAGGTATATTTAAAATTATAACTATACTTTATTTTGAGTATTTCATTTCACTAATTGGCATATCATCGTTCAATAATAGGTTATTATTTGATAAATGGAGAGGACAAAATGTCTCATTGGAGAGACATTTTATTTTTGTAGATCCCGAGTTTTTATGCACATATCATGATGAAGAATACAAAGTCAACTTGCTTGTGAACAAGTTCAATGCAATGACAGGTTCAATGTGTCTTATGGCTCCATATTGGAGATCGTAAGTATTACATTCAATGCATTAAACACATTAGCTAATACAGTATCATAACATGAAATACTAACATATATGTAGGAGTCATTGGACATTAACTGTTGTTAATCAATGGTTCAATTCTATAAAGGCTTACAATTCTTCTAAAGGATCACCTCCTGATGAAGAATATACAAAAATTTGGTTAAGGTAACACACATATATTTATATTATATATTAGATAATATTTTTTATATAATCGATCTCATCTTATTTGTTTATTATAAAAACTTAAATTCTATAAATGTGGGTATTATGCAATGAAACTTTATATTATAATTAACAGGGCTTTACAAACATGGCATCGTCAACGTGGAAATTCAAATATTAAACCAAATTGGATTCCCGTTAAGGTAATTGTTTTAGTTATATGGCAACATGTAATTTTATATATGCTTGTAATTAAATTAATTATATAATTACTAACTATAGCTTTCTTAATTGTACTTAGTGTCCAAAACAACCAAAATCGTATGAATGTGGATACTATGTTATGAAATTCATAGATACATATATTACCAAATTTATTGGAAATGCTGAAACAAATGATATTGTACCGGTAAGCTTTAAAACTTATTATTTACGTATGCATATTCAAGTTAATACGTACGTAATATTATTTATCCATTATTTAGCTTTAACATATTATACATATATTGTATTGTAGTTCTCAAGTAAGAATCAGTATACACCAACAGAGCTGCTGACATTAAGGCAAGAATGGTGTATGTACGTCTACAATTATCTTTCAAACATTTAGCTAATTAATAATTTGTATGTACGTAGCTTGCTTTAATCCTTAGACTATTTGTATATGTTTCATATATATATATGTGTGTATGTTACTGTAATCTATCTATGTAAATTAAAGCTAGCAAGTTTTTGAATTTTAGATTGTATATATGTTCTTGAACATTATGATAATCTGTACATGTAAATTAAAGCTAGTTAGGCAGCTTTGAACTACAAATTTGTAATGTAAATTATGGATATTTTTGGAATGAAATATTGTATTATGAATCTGAATTGTGTTCTTGGAATGACTATAATTTGTACAGGTTATAGAGATTTTAGTCCGGGCAAACAAAAAATTTTAAAAAAAAATTAAAAAAAAAAAAAATTATATAGGGCGGCTTTTGACCGTCCTAAAAAAACTATATAGGACGGCTATTGACCATCCTATAAAATTCTTTTAGGACGGTCAAAAGCCGCCCTATATAATTTTTTTTTTTTTTTTAAAATTTTGTGGCCGTCCTATAAACAATTTATAAGACGGTCAGTGGCCGTGTTAAAAAAATTTTATAGGACGGTCAGTAGCCGTCCTATAAAAAATTTTTTACGACGCTCCGCGAACGTCCTATTTTTTTCGATTCTTTTAGGACAGGACTTTATAGGACGGCCACTGACCGCCCTATAAGTCTTATAGGACGGTCAGTGGCCGTCCTATAAAGGCAATTTTGTAGTAGTGATATGTATCAACACCCAATTGATTTTTTTCCTGTGGGTCGATTGATGAGCTCCCAAGTTTGATTCTTCTACAAGGGGGGTCATCTCTTCATTCATCGCAACTTTTCATCTTTGATCATTAAGGCTTCTTACACATTGTTAGGTATAAATACAGTAGGTAATTGATATACAAATGACTGATTTGATTTTGACAAGGGATGTGTAGACATATAATGATTCATGGGATATCTTACTTTATTAGACAATTGAGGTTCATATGTAAGTTTTGGAATACCTCTAATGAGATGTTGTGGTAGCTGTCTCCTAGAGGGATCAGACACTATATGAGGAATATCCCCAAATAATGATTGGTTTGGTGTATCAATTGGGAGAGACTTAGGCTCGATTTCAGAAGTTTCCTAACTTTCTAGGTGTTCAATTGGGAGAGACTCAAGCTTAGTTTCAAAAGTTTCTTGGCTTTTTGGGTGTTCATTCCTACTTAAATCCAAGTTTTGACCACTACATTCCAACTCATCTACTTCTACGCTTATTATGTCGTTGTTTTCGGTATCACCACTCACATGCAATTTTTGACCACTAGGATCCAAATTACCTACATTTTGATCAAATACTTCCACCACACCTTCCACAAGGTTGTATACAAGAGTCTGAATTTCCTCAAGACACTTCCCTTGAAAGTCAGACTTAGAGAAATACATAGTGTCTTCATGAAAGACAAAACATGTGTTTAGTAGAGGGATGATAACATCTATATCCTTTTTGATGAATAGCATATTTGACAAAGACACATTTTAAAGCATGAGGAATTAACTTACTATGCAGGTGTTTACGAAGATGAATATAGGCAACACATCTGAAGACAATGTCAGGTAGGTTTGGGACTGTTGGAGCAACAATAGCTTCTACAAGTGTCTGAAAAGGTGTTTTGAAGTTGATAGTACAAGATGGAACATTATTGATGAGATGTGCGACAGAGAGAATAGCTTCGCCCCAAGTAGCATAAAGACAAATGAGCCATGATTAGGGAAGTGTGAACAACTTCCAATAAATGTCTATTCTTGCATTCAGCCACACCATTCTATTGAAGTGTATCCAAACAACTAGTTCGATGGATTAAGCCATGATAGTCCAAAAATTACTGAAGTTCATAACTATGGTATTCCCCACCATTATCATTGCGTAACACTTGTATTCGGGCATTGTACTGTGTACTAATGGTGTTATAAAACTTTTGAAATAGTAACTTAACTTTGAATTTGGACTTCATCAAATATAACCAAGTCATCCTAGTACAATCATCCATAAAGGTAACAAACCAATGTGACCTTCCCAGTGTGGGAACTCTAAATGGTCCTTAAACATCAGAGTGAATAATTATAAAAAGAACAAGACTTTTATTTAAAATCAAAGAAAATGAAGCACAATGACTTTTTGCAAGTTCACACATATCACATTTGAAAATAGAAATATCCAAATTCATAAATAAATTAGGAAATAACCTTTTAAATTAACCAAATAAGGCATGTCTCAAACTTCGATGTTAGAGCCAAATCTCAAATTTTTTTTTTTGGTGAACCAGTGCTTTTTACAACGAAAGTTTGTTGTAATTTGCATAAAGTGTTTGACTCTAAGTCCAAGTAATACAGTTGCCATCTTTTAACATCATAACCAATCATTTGTCAAGTTTGAATGTCCTTAAACACACAATAATCAGACCAAAAAAATAACAACAAAATATAAGTTAGTAGTGATTTGGGAAACTAACATAAGTTTATAACTAAAGAGGGAACTACTAACACAAAATCAAGATGTAAAATATTAGTAAGATGAGATGATCCTTCCCCAATATCTGGGGTGGTATTATCGTTGGCCATAAAGACACAATTTTGGGAGCATGGATTAAGGGTTAAGACTTGTCTAACATCAAATGCCATATGATCAGTGACAGCAAAATCAATTATCCATGCACTAATCAAAACAGGTGTAGAAATAGTTAAGATCTTACCTCTAGTGTTTGTAGTGGTTACCAATGCTGATAATTAAGGACTGGTATCGTCGTCTAGCGTTTAAGTGAATGCTATAGTAGATGGCCACTTGGAATTCTAATGTTGTGTTGGGTCCCATCAATCTGGATATCCAATAAGATCAAATCAACGACTTTTTGAATGACTGGTTTAATTGCAATGAGTGCATTTGTATATCAATTTATCTAAACTATTGGAATTCTTCGGATTGGTAGATATGGGCAGGTCTAGTAACGTTAGATTGGGTCGATGGCTGGAAATCATAACAAAAGCTTCAGGTTTCTCAATGTCCTCATTCAAAGTTACAAATCATATGACCTCACAATAGACAAAGGAATAACACACTTCCAAACAGAAGAATGGTTCATGATGTAAAATTTCTTGTCATAGTTTATCAAAATTCTTATCCAAACTAATAAAAAATATATGTACTCGAGTACGCTCAATGGACTGTAGGTACATGGTAACATCATGAGGATCCTTCATGACCACTTTATCATGATGATCCAGTTCTTGAAATATTTCGGTTAACTCCCCATAGTATACAAAAAGTGATTTGATGCATGGGTTTTATTATATTAGCAAAAAAAAAATTATTATTATATTAAAATTAATAAAAATTATTTTTTAATAAAAACATGCATGGAGAACGATCAAGTAAGAGGTTTTTTTTTTTTTTTTTTTATATATAATATAAAATTTAAGACATAAGAGATAAGAGACAAGAGATATAGAAAAAGACAACGGGTGTGAAGATTGGAGTAGATCATTTCAAAGTATTTGTATTAGTCTACGTGAATTTGAATGTAACGATAAATGCAACAATAGGGTGGGACCAAAGGATATTGCCTAGGGTTAGATGTAGGTTGGTTGATTGTTTATTGAATAATTTTATAAATCAATATTATCTAGAGAGTTTTAAAAATTTTAAATGACTTATGTCCCTAAAAAAATTAATATTTGAACCAACCTACAAGTTTTGTTTGAAAGTGACAAACTTGGCAGTTTTGGACCTATATGAAATAAAATTATCATATGATTGAAACATAAAAAAAATATAATATAATTTAATTTAGAAAATTATTATCATCACATAATTTATTTACTAAATCACTTATCACTAAAAATTAGTTTATGGTTTTAGTATATGTTATGTAGATATAGAATAGTGGTTATTTTTAATATTAATCATTAAATTTTTTTTACATAATAACTATAGAAAAAAATTAGGAAAATAGGCTCAAATAACCCCTTATTTAACAAAATTTTGATATAGATCCCTCCCACTTGAATTTTTTTATTTATTGATAAAAATATCCTTTCAAAAATATAACGCCCAAGGGTTGATTTAAAATCACATAACTTCCAAACTTAACAAAAATAAATGGCAGAAATAATAGAAAATTAAATAAAAATTAAGAAATAATAGAAGTAGAAATACAAGACATTTCATGATATTTTTCACAATAAATGATAATTAGTAAAAAGAAATTTGAATAAATTCAAAAATCTAAATTAAATCTTAAAAAATGTAACGGATTTAAAGAATCATCATTCTCAAAAATAAGAAAAATAGTCCCTATAAAAGATATAATTCATTATGGGATAAATAATAAAGAAATGAGCATTACCATAACAGATGTAAAAGGAAGATTTAACATACCATTAATTAATAAATAAATAATTATGGATAAATTATGAAAAATTCAACAAAAAGATAAAAATAAAAAAAGATTAGATATATCGATTTAGGATGAATACAAATTCTAATAAAAGCATATATTTATGATGAATACAAATTCTAATAAAAGCATATTTTAGGGAAGAAATAAATACACCTATAAAACTAACATTATTAAGATAATAGGATAATAAATTGAAAATATGTTTTATTATGAATGATCTGTTGAAACTTAAGATATCAGAAATTAAAATTTACAGCATACTATAAATTTGTTGTTAATATTCATGATAAAAACTTACACTAAGTATTAAGTCTAGCCTATGAATTTGAAAGAGCAAATCTAATGAAAGAAGGAAACTATCAATTCTCAATACATTATATAGTAGGATATTCATTAACTAATAGTCATAACAGTTTAATATAAGAAAAAAATGAATTTATAGAAATAGAAAGGTCATCATTTAAAACTCGGTTCCAATTGCGATACGAGATAACAAACTGAAAATACTTATCGTGGAAAAATTGTTTTAAACTGTCTTTGAATTAGGTTCCACGTGGCAGTAACAGGTCTGTTAACAACATAAATGGACGTTCATTGTTGTATTTAATTGTTGTAAATTTAGAAAAATATGAACTAAATTGTTTTATTTAAAAGAATATAAACGAAATTAGTTCATGAACAAAAGAATATGAACCAATTATGTATTTAACCCTTTGTAATTTATTGCAAATAAATAAGCATAAGGTCCTCAAAAGGTTTTAGATGTAAATATTGACCCTTCGGTAATTGGTTTTTTTTTTTTTACCCCGAACAAAACTGGAAAGTACTGCGATAATTGTTCATTATTATAAATTTATATTATCAGATACGAGCTCTTTATGTTGTATAAGAATTCTCATTTACTTGTCGTACAATTAATCAGTAACTTTAATATATGATCAATAACAATTAATATGTATCAAGAGTTCTCGGGAATAACCTATAAATTGTACCAATAACAAGATAACAATCTATAGTTGTGATAAGCATATTTACAATACATGCACTTTAGGTCAACGAATAAAAGGATACTTAGAATTTACTTACTCTCAAACCAAGTACTGACAAGAACCAGCCAAGATAACTTTAAGCTTAACATTTTAAAATCCTTGAAATTTAGCTGGATACATTCTTATAGGATAAAAAGAAAAGAAAAAAACTACACTACAATTTTGAATTGTATCAACTAGACTCTTACATCGCCTGCTTTTACACAGCATTATATTCAAGCAAAAATCCATTTGCCACGTTGACCAAATGCCAAAACTAACCTCTCTATACTCCCACTTACAAATATTCCAATCCATTTAACCACGTAGGTGGATTACACCATCATCGCTGTTCAAACACGTTAAAGCAGGCTTGTGCTTCCAAATGGATTATTTGTTTGTTGGTGAGTCACAGTAGTAGGAAATGCCCCAAATCCTGCATCACCAAATGGGTTTGGTGGACCCATTACTAAATGATGTTGTGGTGGTGGCGGCGGCTGTGGTTGATAGGTAGCTTGATAAGAACCAAAAGGATTCGCCTGCTGATGAGCCATCGATGCCATTTGAACTGCAGGAGGAGGAGCAACACCATTTGACACAGCATATAGATATTGTGCTTCGAAAGGATTCGGGGCTGGTGCACCATACACAGGCTGCTGGGATGCTCTATATGCCGCCTCGTCATACAGACTACTCAGAGTAAGCGTGTCTAGCCCACCAGCCTGAAATCGAATGGAAAGATAAATGAAAAATAAATTAAGACAACAGTGAGAAAGGCACAAAAACTATGTTTACACGGACTCTTTTAGACCAAGAGTCATAAACTTTTGAATACATATCCGGATATCTGACACACCCATTTTTCTAAATTTTATATAAATTTCCACTAAATTGAATCCAAGTACCCACACCAAAGTTCATGTCATGTTGCTTGCAACTTCAACAAAAATAAAGAATCAAAGTAACATAGCATAATAAAAGTAGCTGATCCATAAAAAAATACAGCAGAAAAATCACTGATCCTAAAACTTCCAAGTTTTCATCTGTTTAACCCGAGGTTTTCATCCAACCCAAGTTGCCATGGGCTGTTTTATAATTATTTCTATGCTTAGTTCTGTACCATATCTTGCAGATAGTCCCCCTATGCTGACAGTCATAAAAAAGGGTGCCAAAGCAGTAACAAGAAACCAGTGCTTCAAATTGTTACTCGAGGAATTCAATGAGCTACCATAGATATACACATGAGGAAAAGAGATGTTAAAACATTAAAGGTAAACACAGAAAGGACGTACCAATTGCCTCTCATTAGCTGATGAAATATTGCTGCTTGGGGTCATGACTAAAGCAAGTTCCCATCCAGTAGGATCCAAATCCTTCGCTTCAGCAGCAGTAGAATTAAATGTTGGAGCTGTATCTGCAAATATGACGTGCTCAGCTCAAAAGAACTACATAACATTGTGGAACAACGGGAAATGCAAAGAAGCAAATATTCTTACTGGCTTCAGTTTGTACTATGGCCAGAGCCAAAGCATTGCTTTCCTCAATTGTGGGTACAGCCGGAGTGTCATAACTTAAACCCTGAACTCAAAAGGTAAACAAAGTAATTAAGAGAAGAAAAGGAGTGGGAGAGAGAAATAAAACAAAAAGTATAATGAATTGGAAAAGGAAAACTCTTTATGTCCCATTACTAACCCATCCCCACTAAAAAATAATCAATGATCCATAAATGTTGCGGGTCGTATTATTTGCTAGCAGGAATAAAAAAAATGGACATGTTGGTGGGGTTGCTGCCCCAGTTGGTACAAACAGAATCTCATTGAAAAAAGCTGAAAAGTAAATTTGAACTGACAACCTACCAGTAAATCTCCAGTTTCCATGCCGCTTTGGATAGTTGGAGGTGCAGGTGCAGGAGCAGGAGCAGGGGCTGAAGTCTCAACCTTAGAAACGGCATCTGAAGGTGGTGGCTCAGGCTCGTTGTTGGACAACGTGCTTTCTGCAGAGCATGCTTCCTCTGGTTTGTATGTTAATAGAAGCTACTCACAATGACCAGATATTATTCATACAACACTTGGTTCAAATGGCAGCCGTGGAGAAAGTTAAAAAGACTTGGGATGAGCAACAACTTAAAAGGGTAAAATCACAAACCTCCCCAAGGTTTGATTAAATATCAAGTAGCTCCCAAAAATTGCATTTTGTTTCTTTCACATAAAGAATATCAAATTTCATATAAGTGAATTAATATGTACCAAAATAGGGTTAAATAATAAGCAAAATATTAAAATAATTATTGATGCCTAAGAAAATGATAAAAATCAAATCAAAAGTTGTTATATTTTCCCTTCACTAAATCCTTCATTCTCACTACATACTTATATGTGATTCTTGTTTAAAAATATCAAAATAATAAGACAACGGTCAAAAATCAAATTAAAAATATTGTCAAAATCAGCTAACGTTTTTATTAACTTGGAGTTATTTAATTTATTAATCATTTATTTTCTCTTTTTATTTTGAGTAGATATTCTCATGGAGTAATCCAATTTATCATTAAATTAATTTGAATATTATATCTTTTTACAAGAAATATTTGCATGTTTAGAGTAGAATAAATACAAATATTGAGTGAAAGGGAAAGTGCTAAAATGGAAAGAAAATTAATTTCACTTTTATTTAATTTTATATTTTAATTCTGCCTAGCTAGAATATGTTAATCCATTTAATTGAAAATTTTCTTCATTGATATTAATTCAAACCTTGAGGATGTGAAAGATACAAAATGTAACTTTTGGAATTTACTTGATATTTAATCAAACCCTGAGATGGTTGATGATATTTACCCCAACTTAAAACAAGGGATTTTAAAAAATGATTTTCACAGTATATTTTCTCCCACATGAAGAAAGTGACTTACCAAGGGCTCAGTTGGAACAGTAACAACTCGTGGTGCCTCTCTAATATACTCTTCCATTGTGTTAAGAAAGGATTGCGGTGGCTGAATAGGGTGAACAAAAGTGGTTAGCTTGAAAAAAAAGATGACATAGGGAATAGTGAAAAAACAAACCAAACATTTGCACAATACCTCTTTTAAAACAGGAAACTGAAAATTCCTAGCCAGCTCAAGCCCTTTGCAAACTTCGTAGAAGTCGGAGAGGCTTGATGCCTGTAGCAAAAATACAAGGTTACTCAAGCACATTAACAAGATGAACTTCAGCAAAATTCCTTCTTGTTTAAGTGGATTTTTTTAATCAATAAAAGGCTAAAAAGGTGAATCATGACTCCAGATGTCATCACCTGCTGACCAGCCCGTTTATAGATGTCAAGGGCTTTGAGAGCTTCGTGTCTTGGCATCTCAAAAAACTGCAAAGAAATCAGATTAAAAATGGAATTCCATGAAAAATTTATATAAACTCAACAGTAACCAATTCCAAATCATAAAGCAAGTTTACCTTGTCAACAAGATTAATTATTCCATCGTTTATTGCACAATATGTTTTAAAGCTCTCTTTCAGTACCTGAAATTCAGATATCACATGGTTAGAAACCCAACTGAAGCCAACTAAAATTGGTAACAATATTTGTAGAATAGGAGAAGGGTGAGAAGCAAGATTGCAATTCCTTTCTGCAAGTTTAAAACAATTTCAAGTGCAAAAACTAACAAGACTACAATATCTAGTGGGAAAGCGAATTAGGATTACTTCAGTATAAACCCAAGTACCTAACTAGAAAAGAAAAAAAAAAAAAAAACATCAAGTTACTCCTTTTTACTTAACAACCCAACAGTAGTCACATGAACTTGAGAGTTCTTTGCAGGAAATAATCCTGGGAGGCAATTTGGTATCCCATGGTTTATCTTATACTCATCTCCTAGTGGATACTAGTGAGGTTTTATTTACACGTCCAAGTAGATATTCGTGTGTGGTTGAACTAGCATATTTTATGTTAGGTCAATGTTTTCATTATTACTAAAACTATTGAAAAAAAATTCATGTTACTACTTTTACGTTTTTTAAAACAATTTTCCAATTTTAGCTTTCAATTTAATCCAATCGACTTATTGAGTCAATTAATCCAGCATATTCGCAGGAATGTGATAAAATTGGGTCTTTTGAAATCACATGCCCGGCATATGCTTTTCAAATGCAATAGGGTATCCTCATATCAGATTTTAAATAACTTTCTTATCCAAATTTCAGAAAACAGCCACCCTTTCCTTCCCGTTCTTTTTTCTTCTTTACTGATATTTATCATATCCTAATAATTGGGAAAACAACAAAACTAACACCTCTTAAACTTGTAATAACAAAATTAGCACCATTTGTGTTCAAACTTATATTTTCATAATTAAAAAAAATGATTAATATGTCATTTTTCTTTGAACACCTATTCAATTAGAATTGAACGACATCAATTTAAACCCGTTCAATATTTCACGTTCGATATTTCACGTTCAAATTGAACGTTCAATATTATTGTGGGTGCTAGTTTTATTACTATAAGTTTTAGGGATGTTATTTTTGGTAAATTTCCCTAATAATTTGACCCTGTCTTGCTGCCCAGATATAATGAAGAGGACTCCAGGCAATGAAACACGATTGCTAACACGTTGCTTATGTGGTTTGTAGGTGAGGAAGTGAACTTTCTTCGTTGTTGATCGTCAATTGTAAATGAACTGAATTTCTTTTAATTTGAACCAAATGGTCGCCAAGCAATAAGGTTATCTCCAGTGACCACAGATATGGCAACATTTCTATGTTTCTGTCTATCAATAATCGGTAGTGCTCTGAAATTAATCTTACAACCCTTTTGTGCTCTTGGTATGATATATTCCCATTTGCGCATATTGTCAATCTCTTTTTTTGAACTCCAAATATGCCTACTGAAAAAATCACATGGATGGACGGGAGAATCCTCCCTCAAAATTCAGCCAAAATTGATTTCCAGTTAAAGACCCTATTGCCTTAACATATGCAGAGCACATGACTTGAAAATGCCAAGTTTTACCACATTTTGGTGCAAATGGCCAAATTAACTGGCTGGAAAAGTTGATTGGAATAAATTGAAAACTAAGTAAATAGACCGAAAAAAAGTAATAGTAAAATGAAAATTTTGTCAGTAGTTTTAGTAGTCATGGTCCTAATGGAAACATTTAACCTTTAAATTATGCCTGCAGTAAAAATAAATTAGTCATTATTACATAGCTCCAAGAATATGATTCCCTAAGAAAGAAAATTCTCATTTGAATTGTTGATACTAGGACCCTGGGAGGACCAAAAGGTCGAATTTAGGGAGATCTTGGTTCTCAAAGGTATAGAAATACCAGGAACATCATATTGTAAGTATTTAAAAGAAAACAAGTTGGTTATAAGTATTTCTTTCTACATCCAACACCATTTTGTATACTATTAAGCATCAGAAACTAATTAAAAATAAAAATAAAGGAATTTAATCTTCACTCCATAATTCTCAGGAAAAGAAATGCCCCATATGCTCCAAAATTTTAGAAACAGAATGAAACATACCAGAGCTAGAGCATACTGTATCACATAGTTGCCAACAGCTGCTCCTTCTGGCTGTATCAGAAACAGAGTACCAATTCATTTAAGAAATAATGATACAATTCAAAGCAACAAACAATTTGAAAAAAAAAAAAAAAAAAACATAAACACAATATGCAACAAGCCTGAAGAAACAAAGATGAGAGAAAAGTTATAAAAAATGAACATTACCCTACAACCAATAATACGATAAAGTAGTTGCTGCAAAGCAGGCAACTGTTCCAGAAGTTCTTCACTGTCCAATTCCCTTGTTCTACTGTATCCCTGCCAGTTAAATAAAGAAAAATAAGAGGAAAGCAAGAAGAAAAAGAAGACTTTGAGTCATCAGCACAATAACTGGTCAGTCCAAGACCCATCAAATGAGGCAATCCATATTCCATAGATCCATTCAAATGTTACATTAGATTCAACTCATGCCTTTCATAATGAACAGTAATGGGCCTGAAAATTGACTACTTTCTTTCTTAAATAATATAATATAGGGAGTGGGGGCATATTCAGTCCCTAAGATTGGTTAAATTGGTGTCATTTAGTCCTCAAATTGTAAAAAGTGTTTTTTTAGACCCTAGCTTTGAGAAAAGGGGCCAAATTAAGTACAAATAATATTATTTTAATGATCTAAAAACACAAAACAGCAAAACCTAGGCCTGAATCATCTCTTTCTCCAACCCAATCCAAATTCTTAATGGCCAAAGTTTTCTCTCAGCAATTATCCACATAAAAAAGTCACTTTCTACAAGGGGCCTTGGAACACTAGGTGTCTTTCTGAAAGGAAATACTAGTAGATCCCATCAAGGCCTAATACAATGACTTTGCTCAGATTTTTAACCCTGACAAAATGAAAATTATCCAGTACATCACATAGCCCATATATCAGCTCAAAAATAAATATACTTCTACCTCAAAAATGTCAAAATAGTCAAGAAAATAATGATTCTGTAACAATATTGAAAACAGAGACAATTGTGTGACTGTGTTATCTTCTCTTGGCAAGAGTAATTAACCAGGAAAAAACCGCTTCAAAAAGAGACTCCATACCAAACATTGGGCAAAACTTTCATCCTGCTTTCATCTCCAACTTTAAAAGACAACAATACAGGAACATGAAACGTCATTCCCAACAGTTCTATTCCTTCCACAATTCCATCCATCAGAGATAAACTACAGATCTTTTGCATTGAAAAGGTTATGCATATTTATTTATACCTTTTTTTGAGATGCCTAACTCCAAAAAAAATTCAATACAAGTTGTGCATCTTAACCTCATATGCAGTGCAACATGTTACATAGAAACCCCTCTCAGGAAACAGGAGTCAGCAGCTTAAGTAATTGAATATAAGAAAATCAAATATCTTTTCATTTGAAAATAGCAATAGTTGTAAGATTTATAAACATTTAACAAATAAGTTCAAGAAGAGGCAGTATGAACTCTGATAAATTGCGTCTATTTTGAGAAGCTTTTCAAATCAAGAAATGAAGTGATGATCAACATTCACCACACTAAAAACCCAACACCACAACATTTAAATACTCTCCTCTCAAAGAACAAAGACTATTAACCTATCCAATATTCGTAATGCTGAAAAAAAAAATTGGAAATATTAGCTTCCAACAACAATGAACATACTTTCTAGAAAGCAATCACTTCAAGGTAGAACAATGATGCAGAATAGAAGCAGAGGGTTCTTATGATTGCATATCTGGTACAAGAAATGTCTATGCCTGCAAAAGATAGACCGTGAATTGGGATGACCAAGGCTATTCATGTTTTGAATATACTACGGAATCTTTGTCAATCAATTTGAAGTTTACTTGGGTTGCATTCCCTTTATAAGTGTTGAAAATTCCTAATCCTCTACTTTTAAAGATAGAATCAAAGAATAGGGTTGATAACTTGTTATACCATGGGAATGGCTATTCCATTTCTATGACTTTGCAGTTTTCACCATAGCAGATTGTGCCTTTATAATAGTCATTCCCAAGTAACATCAGAAAACAAGCATCAACAAATTACAGAATTAATCACACTTTAATGGTAAGCAAACCAAATGAGCAAAAAGGATCAGGGGTTCAGTGAATGGCCTCAACTCAGAGAACGTGACTATAAGTCTATAACACACCAAAAGGGGAGGATAAAATATAAATTTCATAACATAAGATTCAAGAACAAAATATCTCCATGCATGATATACCATACAGCTAATAAATAACTTTGACCTCAAATTAACCAACAAATTGATAAGAATCCTTTTAACTTCAGTAATTCTGAAACAACCACATTATAAAAACAATTATTTCACTTTTTTCTAATTCAAGCTAGTGCGACAGAACATCTCAGACGATGCATCTTTAATATTTCAAATTCTTTTTCTTCCTTCGCTGGAAATAAGTGATCTCATGCAGATGCTTTCTAGAAGGTTCTGTTGCAGTAATTGTGACTAATTGCTTTGTTTCAGGCATTAGTAAATGTCTGCTAATCCTTTTTAATATTAAATTGTTAAAGTAACATCATTGGGAAACTTAACTGTTATCTAGAAGTATGGTCAGTAAAATGGTTGAATACCTTATTCTGGCCTTGAGCAGGCCTTGGAATGTGTTCTGCTTCAATATCATACATGAGAGTCTTAAAGCATTCAAGTCGTTCCTCCAAAAATAATGCATAAGTACGCACCCATGCAGAGCAGTCCCAAGCTGAAAAGAGAAATCAAAGAATATGATTAGATTCAGTTTGTGGTGCAGTTAAAATATCAAGTTCGTGTGTATGTGCATGCCCACACAAAAGCATATGTACTGCATGATCCTTTGTTGTAAAGGATAAAGATAATGGTCGCAGTCAAAAGGAATGGAAATTATCAGGAAGTTTAGGCTACCAATTGGACTTGAATCATCCTTGAAATTAGAAAGTTGAAGAATGTGTCCTCTCTGAGTGAAATTCAAAAGTTCTTCTCTGAAAGTAGGATCACCTTCCCTCAATGTCCTATGAATGACAATTAGAGTTTTCAAAGCCACCTATAAAACAAACAAAGGGATATAAACATTTATATGAGCAAAAAACCAACAATCAAAGGTCTCACTATAATTAAAATTTTAAACCCTGTACTACAAAGTCAGCAAATATTAGCTTGGGATTCGAAATTATGGCATGTTGAAAATATGGTAACATAATAGGTTTTCATAGAAAAAGAAACGAAGCTTAAAAAGCAGGACAAGTCCACAGTGGCAGTAGAAATTAATTAATAGATAACTTCACATCCTCGAAATAGTTTGAGATTTAAACAGTACAGTAAAGGAAAAGATATCAATTAAAGAACAAGATATATAAATCAAAGGACTCTTAACAACTACTCTTAAGAAGACCAAAATCCCACATTCTCACATTGCCCGGGAGAAAAGTAAAGTTGAAAATCTTTACGCTTTATCTCTGGTCGAGTAAGAGAATAATAAATAAAATATGCTTTGAAGCCCAACCAGTTTTAACTTTAAATATTCCATACTCCATTGCACAGAAGATCTACATCCTATAACAGCAAATACAGAAGAACAAAGAGCAATTGACACTGCACATTACTTCAACCTCATCACAAGCAACACAGACACATCAATAATCATAAAAAATTCAAAACAAAGCAACATAATCAAAACCTGGCAACGATCACATCAGAAATCAAACCCTTAATCAATAGAAGTTTCGAGCATACCGTCCAATTATGTGTCTTGGCCAATCGTCTTTGAAGAGCATGAATACAATAAGAAACATCAGCCCGGGGCCGAATTGCGGACGAGGCAATCAGAATTTCTATACAATCAAAAAACATGAATCACACACTTTACCCCAAAATTCAGCAACACAAAAAACGAAAACCAAATAGAAATGGAACTGAGAATATTGACAGACTTCTAACGTGTCTCTCCTTAGGTGGGCACTCGACGTGATTGGTAGCTTTGACTATGGCCACATCCAAATCCTATTCTTAGAAAAAGAGAAACAAAAAAATTAAGCCCAAAATCAAGGAACCCACAAATTCGGGTCAATAAAACATTGGATATAATACCGCGTAATCACTATTGACATGGGCGAGACCGACTTTGGTGGTGTCTTTGAGAGCGCCATAAGCCTTTCTCCAAGTCTGAAGAGTGCCCATACGTAATCACCACCACCTTCAACGCTCAGATCGAACCTTTTCTCTTTCTCTTTCTCTTTCTATCACTACCATAAATATGAATGATAACTATCAAGTAATCAACAACTGCTCTTACAAGCGACGTGGCTTACCCTTGATTCCCTCGATATCGAATCACGATTGATTAGGGAAAACAGTGGATGTGGGAACAGATTGCAAAAGTAGAAAAATTGGGGTCGGTTCCTGTCCTGCGAGTGAAGTATTTTAAATTCCATAATTTATATAAGAAAATGTAGAATTGATTTTATTTTTAAAATTTTATTAAAAAATAATAGTAATATTTTTTTTTAAAGAGTATCTGTGAGATTAAAAAAAATTCTAACTCTTTGACTTTTCCAAACAAATTTTCCTTCTTTTTCTTTTTTTTTTTTTTTTTTTTGTGTGTAATTTGGCTCCAATAATTAAAATAAATTTTGTTGGTCTTTTAAGAAAATTTAATTCTAAATTTTTTGTTTTTTTAAATATGGTATGTTATGAATATACTGTTAGAATTAAAAAAAAAATTAATAAAATTAAATTGTCAAAAAATGTAAAAAATTATAAGCTGAGAAGGACAATATGGGTTATCATATATTTATTATAGTTTTGTCAAAAATAATTTTATATTCAACCTTACATAATAACTTTCAACTCAACCAAAATTAAATTTGAGCTTAATATTATATTTCTAAAACATGTAACAATTTAGTATCATTTTTAAATTTAATTATATGTAAAATAAAAATAAGATTGTCCAACCAAAAAACACAACTTTAGATGATCTATCAATATTCAAAACTAAATATTTAACTAAATTGAAATAGTTTTTATAAACAATAGAGTTATTTCAAACACTTTTATGGTTTTTGCTTGTACTTTTAAGAGCTTTCACAACATATATATATATATATATATATATATATATATATATATATATATATATTTCAATTTTTTAATTTTTAGCTAGCAATGAGGTTAAAAAATTTATTTTTCTTATCAAATTAGTGTACACATTCAACAAAGAAAAAAATAGAAGAGAAAATACAAGATGATCATGAACATAAAAGAATTAAAGAAACATTAACAATTATCATTTTTTTGACATGAATTAACAATTACTATTTAAAGTTGAATCTTATCTTCAAGAGAATAAATAGATCATAAAAAATTTGTTCTTATAAGAAAACAAGAAAAATTCATCAAATAAATGAGAGTTTACCTCCTTATATTTGTTTATGTTTGATATTAAAGAAAAATATTTAAAACATAAAATAAATAAACAAAAAAAGACCCACCAACTCCTCAAAAAAATATGGTGAGGTAACATGATGAGACAGATAAGAGGTAAAGCAAAAAACTATAAAAATATCTTTTATCTTAATTTGATGCATATAACAATTCATAAAATACAATTTAATTAGTTTATAAGTAAGGGATTTTATAATCACTTTTTTATCACACATTCTTAACTTTACATTTAATTAATAACTCATACATTAGTTAATATATAACATAAGGTTATGCATATAACATTACTCAAAAAAGTAAGCAACCATACATGCTCAGAACGACAAAATTTAAAATTTTAGTAATTATTGGTTCTTTTTTACTGCTAAAATTTATTAATTATGAGTAGTGTTAGATTCATCAAGTTGTAATATGTATCAAGGAACGTATTAATTAAGTGTTAATTATTAATTAAATGCAAAGTTAAGAATATAAGATAAAGAAATTATTATAAGACCCCTTACTAACAGAAGGTCGATCAATTAGATTATATCATGTGAATTGTAATATGCATCAAGTTATAATAAACAATTATTCATAAATTGTATATGTGCACTAATACGTCGAATTCAAGAAATTTTTATTAGTTTTAATTGTTACTTAATATAAGTGTACTTGCTTTTAAATTCAAAATATTCTTACATAATAGACCCAAATAAAAATATAACTCTATTTTTTTAATGTTAAAATTAACCTTAAATAGTTGTAAACAAGATTTATAAACTATTATGCTATATTAAAGAATTTTGGTGAACATAGTATTATATATTATTCATAATTGGCCCCAGTTCATGTTTTATTTAAGTTTAAAGTTTTCATTTTGATAAAAGACTCATTTTTTTATCTTTTATATTATATAATAAAGATTATATTTCATAAATCTTTAAAAGTTGTTTAAAAATAAAAATTTATTGCATGAGTTATAGAACAATGACACTCCTCATTCTGAATTATATAATATTACTTTAAAAATATATTATTATCAAAAAAATAAAATATTTTATTATATTTTAAAATAAACTTTTTTAATTTATGATTATTATTAAAACATAAACACGTCAAATGCATGTAACAAAAACTAGTTCTATTAAAAAGGCCAAGTTGACTTTTGTGTAGTTTTTTCTTTAATTTATAAAAAGTAAATTTAACAAAAATATTTTTATCACAATTTAATACATAAATTAATTTATATATTATAATTTAATTGACTTTATTTAATAAGTGTTTTCACAATTACTTCAGAATCTAACATTATAAACTTTACATTAAATTAATAACTAATACATTACTTAATGTATATAATATTCATATTTTTTTATTGGATAAAACATATATATTAATAATACCAATACTCAAACTTATATTTTGTATGAGGTACTCTAAAATATATATATATTCACACATACACAAAAACAAATCACACTTAAATAACTACACTTAATTATATCATTTATCTAACTTGAATCAAATTATCTTAAATATTTTTTTATTGATTAATTAAATAAATTTTACTTTTATTATTGCAATTCTACATCTTGGACTTATGTTTTTGTATGGATCATTCTATTAGAGTATAAGACATAATTATGATTACGATTATTTTATTTGTCTGATTTATGTATGAACTAAATTATATTTAAATAATTTTTTTATTTATTGATTGCATAAATAAGTTTTATTCTATTTTCTAAATTAAGTAACACAATTGAAAAAAATAATACTTTTTAGTGCATAAATGATCTAGGTATTTAATTAATTTTGTTTTTAATTCCTAAATAAAAAATATATATGTTTAATTTTTTATAACAATTAAAAAACATATGTTTGTTTACATTATAAAGAAAATAAACGTATTTTTTTTCTTATGAGTTAAAAATAAAACTCAATATATAAAAAAAAAAAATTATGACATGGACTTAAATCTTTATTACTTATAATTTTAATATATTAACTTGTGTATAAACTTACCTACATGTAAATAAGTTTTTTTTTTTTTAATATTAACTATCCAAATAAATTTTGATTTTGATTATATAAATCAACTAAAAAAATAATACTTCCTGTAATAGTTGTCTTGCTTTATACCAATCAATATATTTATCTCACATATTTTAATTAATACAAAAGGTATTACAATTCATTCTTTTAAGTGTCACAGCGATTGATGTTATAAATAAACAAATAAAAATATATTTAAAAATATCAAATTTAATTTTATAAGCATAAATAATATTTTTAATTAAAAATTAATATTTTCAAAGAATTAATACATAATATTAATTAGCACATAATATTTATAATAAATACATATCCTAAAATTCTTAAATTTAAAGACTTTATTATTTATAATTTAGTCACATTATAAAGTACAAATTTTAATCATGTCAATTTTTATTTTTAAAATATAATATTTAAAATGAAAAATAAAAAAATTATAGATAGATATCATTCAATTTAATGGTTTCATCAAAAAGTTATTATTATTTTTTTCAACATTATTATTTAGCTAAACAACTATTTTATAAATTAGTGGTTTAATTAATATTGTTTTATTTTTTATTTCTTTCGAGCAATTAAACACTTACATAATTATATTATTATACATATTTACACAAATTTTCCACATATAATTCAAATGAAAAAAAAGTTACACTATCATAAAATTGACACTTTTTTTTAAATTTTATATTTATATTAATTACATTATTTTTAATTAATAATTATAAAAAGATATAAATCAATTTTAAAGATGGAGTCTCCATATACTTTTTAACTATTTCAATTATTAACGAGATTTATATATTCCTCTTGCATATTAGAAATACAATAAATAATATTAGATTTAATTGTACAGTATAACCTTTTTATTTATAAAATTTCATTTTTAACTTCACAAAAAAATATAAGTTCAAGTATGAATTAATTAAATTTAACCACTAGGGTTATAAATATCAAACCGATTAGACGTGGTTAACATTCATCCTATTTAATGTGAACTCCAATAGGTTTAAGATAATTTCTTAAATTTTTTGGTCCAACTGTATTAATGAACTAGATAAATCAGATTATAACCCGGCTAATCCATTCAGTCATGGCCAAAAATGGGTGAGCAGATTTTATTGTGGAACCCGAACGACCCACAAGCATTAAGAATAATTGAAAATATTTCATGCCTGAGTGGCTGCACAATGCACGTAACTAGTGGTATACTCGCCAACCCGCTTCGCATAAGATGACATATACGTTCTAATTATAATTATTATCTTATTTTTGAATGAAATGCAACTTATAAAAGTTATTATCTTATTTTTGAAAGAAATGCAACTTATAAAAGTTAGAATCCTACGCTATCTATGATACGTATTAATTGTTAAAAAATGAATATTTTTTAAAATTTTAAAATAATTTTAAAATATATCACACAATAAAAATTATGAATACAAAAATAAATATAAAAAATGTAATATTTACACTTACTTACATATAAACATAGACAATCTCATAATGTATCTCTATAAAATAATCCTTTAATCTTAATATAACCCATCTTCACACCTTTATTAATTGAATAATTGTCATCAAGAAATAAATAAAAATCGCTGAGTAAATAATAAAACAAAAAATCATGAACACACAATTTCTCCTCAAATTTTTAATGTATTATTTCAATCAAATTTAAATAAAATAAAATTTTAGATATCTAACATCTAAAATCAATTATTGAAAAATAAAAAAATTATTTAAATTTGATCGAAATAATTTGTTATAAAATTTGAATAATTTTTAACCAAAAATTACTTTATTAATTATATATCTATAAAAAAAATACAAATAGGTATGTATTACATGTATTATTTTATCATATTTAACAAAAAATTAAACAAAAAATTAACTAATTTTCACAACACTTTTAAAAAAATTGATAATTATTTTATTTATTGTTTACTTCCCGGGTACTGTTAGTAGAAAGTATTAAACAGTCATGAAGCTTAAATAAAAAAATATACACGACACTTTTCTTAAAAAAGAAAAAAAAAAAAAAAAAAAAAAAAAAAAAAAAAAAAAAGAAATTGTAGAAATCTCAATAAAGTAAGATAAGAGTCACCAGCTCTTCTCTTGATGAGGTTTTTTTTAAATTATTATTATGATAAAAAGAAACAAGCCCAAAATTCGTAGTGTACTCATAAATTTGTAGTGCTTTATTCATGTTTTGATATTAAAGAAATGTGAGGAACATATAAATTTGAAGTTATATTTACACTATTAATAATTGTATAACATATGATCAAAAAAATTTAGAAATGAAAGATTAAGAAAATAATAAAAAATAATACATTTAAAATTTATAATAATAAAAATGATATTTTTTTAATTGAAAATAATATGAAATTATATTTGGGGGTGCTATATTTTGTATAATATGATTTAGAGATGTTAGTTCTATTGTTTTCTCAAAATGTTATTTATTTTTCATAACATTTGGGTATATGTTATATTATAATTGTATAAGTATAAATATGAATGCAAATTTATGTTAACAGCATTACTTATTACTTATTGATAGTGTTATTATGTGCATTTGTTTTAATATGTGAAGTGGGTACTATATATAAATATTTTAAAAATATATTAAAATAATATACGCTTTTTATTAAATAAAATAGAAATTATTATTTTTAGAGAAAAATTATTAAATTCAAAGTAATTTTAAATTTTATTTAATAATTTAATACTATAACATTTTTAAAATAAAAATATTATATGATATTAGTAAAACTTAATGTGGAAATAAGATTTGATACTTTGATAGTTCTTATATTTAACAAAAAGTATGAATGTAAACTCATATTATTAAACTAGTATATTAGTAATTTATAACTTAAAAAATGGACAATAATGGTCTAATTTTTTTTAAAAAAAAATTAATTTATAGAAAGACAATTTTATCTTTATAAAAATATTTATTACTTTATGTCTTCTCTAATATTTTTTGTTATTTTATTATAAAAATAACTTTATTAATCCTAACAATCATGTTTACCTTTATCATCTGTTAACGTTAATTTGCAAGTGCTTGATATGTGTATTAGTGATAAGTATTTAAAATACAGATGTCAAACTTACGAGCAAAAATATAACTAATAACTAAATACTAATGTGAATATTGGGACTACTATTTGAACAATAAAGAAGGCAAATACTAATTATCAACTAAAAATCTAACACTTCAATAAACACAAAACATAGCGAAGATATACATGACAAATATAATCTAGGAAGTCATTAATGTTTGTTATTCAAGATTGAAAAGAATTATTTCTCTTTATTCTATTGAAAAAATAATACATATATATATATACACACAAAGTTAGGATTCTATTTTAGGAAATTATTTATTTAGGATCCTTATAATTGAGCTAATTAGTTATATACACTTAATATACAGTTAATTACAATTAACATATATATATATATAAACACTCTCCCTCAAGTTGAAGCATAGATATTAAACATGTCTAACTTGTTACAAAGATAATCAATCTGAACTTCACTTAAAGCTTTCGTGAAGATATCTCCTAGTTGTTTTCCAGTCTTCATATATCCTGTAGAAATCAAACCTTGTTGAATTTTCTCTAGAACGAAATGACAATCAATTTCAATATGTTTAGTTCGCTCATGAAACACAGGATTTGAAGCAATATGAAAAGCAGCTTGGTTATCACACCACAATTCTGCTGCTACTCAAGTTTTAAGACCTACTTCATTCAAGAGCTGATATATCCACATTATCTCACACGCAGACTGTGTCATGGCCCTATATTCTGACTCTGCACTCGATCGTGACACAACATTCTGCTTCTTATTCTTCCATGAGACCAAATTTCCTCCAACAAAAATACAATAGCCAGATGTGGATCTTTTATCTACTTTGGAACTTGCCCAATCTACATCTGAAAAACATTCAATATGAGTGTGCCCATCATTTGTATACAAGATACCACGTCCAAGTGTTCCTTTCAAGTAACACAAAATTTGCTCTAACGCTGCCCAATGATGAATTGTTGGAGATGACATAAATTGACTAAAAATACTGACCAAATATGCAATATCTGGACGAGTCATGGTAAGGTAATTCAGCTTTCTAACCAACCTTCGATATCTCTTAGAATCTTTAAATAGTTCCCTATCTCCCGTAAGGTGAATGTTCGAAGTCATTAGAGCACTACAAGACTTTGCTCCCAATTTTCCTGTCTTAGTTAATAAGTCGAGGACATATTTTCTATGAGATAGAAATATACCTTTTTTACTCCTTATGACTTCAACACCCAAGAAATACTTTAGCATCCCCAAATCCTTCGTGTGAAACTGAGTATGTAGGAAAGACTTAAGAGATGAAATTCCCGTAGTATCACTTCTAGTAATAACAATGTCATCCACATACACAACTAAAAGAATGATACTAGCTTTTGATTGTTTATAGAACACAGAATGGTCAAACTTGCTTTTCATAATACCAAACGTTTCTATAGCTTGACTAAATTTTTCAAACCAAGCACGAGGACTTTGTTTCAAACCATACAGAGATTTACAGAGACGACAAACTCGCCCAAACTCCCTCTGAGCAACAAAACTAGGAGGTTGCTCTATATACACCTCCTTTTGAAGATCGCCATGAAGAAAAGCATTCTTGATATCTAATTGATGCAAAGGCCAATGATGAGTAACTGAAATAGAAATAAACAGTCGAACAGAGGTTAATTTAGCAACATGAGAGAAAGTGTCAGAATAGTCCACTCCATAGGTTTGAGCATATCCCTTAGCAATAAGACGGGCCTTTAATCGAGCAACTGAGCCATTCCAATTAACCTTAACTTGAACACCCATTTGCATCCTATAGCTCGTTTCCCCGAAGGTAAATCAACCAAGTCCTAAGTACCATTGTCATCTAAAGCATTCATTTCCTCTATCATTGCATGATGCCAATCAGGATGAGATATGGCTTTGTGAACAGTTTTAAGGATAGAAATAGAATCAAGAGAGGCAATAAAAGAGCAAGAGGAAGATTACAAGCAGTTATAAGAAACAAAAGAAGAAATAGGATAAGTACATTGACGTTTACCTTTGCGTAATGCAATAGGAAGATTATCGCTCAGGACTGGATCTGATGACGAAGGAGCAGGTGCAGGACATGAATCAGAAGGTCTATGTCTGGAGTAGACTTAAATAATAGGAGGCTTGACAGGAGCTAGATTTGAGACAGGTTCAAATGATGTGATAGAATAGACTAACAAATCATCATCCTCCCCTTAACTTGCGGGAGGCAGAGAAGACGAAAAATAGGATGTGTCTTCCATGAAGGTAACATCAATTGAGACAATATATTTGTTAAGACTAGGACAATAACATCTATAACCTTTTTGAAGATGAGAATAACCAAGGAAGATACATCTCAAAGACCTGGGATCTAATTTAGTAACATACGAACGAACATCCCGAACAAAACAAGTGCTACCAAATATCTTAAGGTCAACCGAAAATAGTGACCTATTAGGAAACAGGATTTTGTAAGGAATCTCACCATGAAGAATAAATGAGGGCATGCGATTAATAAGAAAACATGATGTTGAAACTACATCGGCCTAAAAAGGTTTAGAAACATTCATTTGAAATAATAAGACACGTGCAATTTCAAGAAGATGTATGTTCTTACGTTCTGATACTCTATTTTGAGATGGAGTATCAACACAAGAATTTTCATGAAGTATGCCATTTTGAACCATATAAGATTGAAACAAAGCAGATGTATATTCTTTGACCTTATCACTTCGCAAAGTACGAATTGAAACATTAAATTGTGAAACTCTCAGCACAAAATGCACAAAAAATAGAAAATAACTCAGAACGACTCTTCATTAAATATAACCAAGTTAAACGAGAATAATCATCCACAAAAGTAACAAAATACTTAAATTCAGGTTTAGACAAAATAGGACAAGGACCCCAAACATCAGAATGAACTAATTCAAAAGGAATACTAGCACGTTTATTAACTCTTGGACTTGAACTAAGACGATGATGTTTTGCAAATTGACAAGACTCACAATCTAATGAAGACACTTTACTAAACTGAGGACAAAGCTTCTTGAGTAAAGGAAGAGATGGATGACCCAGTCTACAATGTGCCTCGAAAGGAGAGGTTACACCAGAGCAAGCAACAAATTTCGGTATTGGTGTGTCAAGAATGTAGAGGCCTCCAGACTCATGTCCTTTACCAAGATCCTGAAATAAGCAATGATCAGGAAAGAATGAGATGCAACAGTTAAGATTGCGAGTAAACTGACTTATAGAGATCAAATTAAAGGATAAGTTAGGTAAATGTAAGACAGACGACAAAGGAAGCAAAGGAGTAGGAGTGATTGTGCCAGACCCAAGAACACAAGACGGTGACCCATCGGTTAAGGTAACAGTAGAGGTGGAAGTGTTTGACTGAAGAGTAGAAAAAAGACTAGAATTACCTATTATATGATCTGTGGCACTAGAATCAATAACCCATTTGGAAGATGAGGAAAGAAGACACGCATTTGGTTTATTTGAATCCGTAATAGCAGTGATAGAAGGCGATGAAGACTTTAGTGATTCTTGATACTATGAGAATTTGATAAATTCATCTGCAGAGATAAGAACTGATTTTTCAAAAGTATCATAAGTGGATGCAATATGCGTCGAGTGACCTTTCTGATTCTTGTACTAAAGCTTTCTACAGTCACGTTTCATATGTCCTGGTTTGCGACAATAATAACACATAATTCCTCCTAGATCCTGTGGTCGAGTTTCAAACCCTTGCGAGCTGCCTCCTTTGTTTCCACTCATATAAGCTGACCTTCCAAGCTCATAATTATTATTTCGACTGATCGAAGCACCTTTTAATTGAGCAAGTGGAGTGCCTTTTGTACGAAGTATTCGACTAAATACTTCTTGTGAAGAGGAGATCTCAGAACCAGAAAGAACCTGTGATTTAGCAGTCTCAAAGTTAGAGGGAAGACTAGCAAGAAAACTCATGACAACCATTTGCTCCCGTTGGCGTTGCTGAACCTTCACATCAGGGCTAAAAGGCATCAAACTATTGAGCTCCTCATAAGTCTTCTTAAATTCCATAAAATAATTCGTGAGGGACTGATCTTGTTTGTCTGCACGGTAAAATGCTTTGCATACCTCATACATGAGAGAAAGGTTTCTTTTACCAAAATATAAGAAATCTAAATAATCCATCAATTCCTTAACGAATTCACAATGATTGATCAAGCCACTTACCTCGCTTTCAATAGAATTCCGAATCTGCAGAAATAAGCGGGCATCTTCTCTAAGCCATGGCTTTTTTGAATCATCTTTAGGAGGATCGTTAGTCAAATGAGTATCTTTGTCAATACTTCTCAAATAAAGTCGAATGGTCTTGCTCCAATCCAAATAATTCAAGCCATTGAGTTTATGGTCCGTGATTTTAGACATCACAGGCACCATATTCATCACAACACTAGATTTCTTTTCAGTCATAACTCCTACAAACAATAAGGCAGCAAACAAACAAAATCCAACAAAGTAGCGAACAAGAACACAAAATTGGCCAAAACCCAAATTGAAAGAACCCAAACCTGAACAATCACAAAGCAATGAGTGCCAAACCACCATAGATGACACAGGGGAACGCCGGCAAGCAACACGAGGACGACCGGAGAAGACTGCTGGAAAAGATGCGTCGTCACACGTTGACGCGTGGGAAGATTGCAGAAATTCGCTGTGGCACGTGGGGCCCACTCGTTGCTCGTCTAGTCATCAAAATTTGGGGTGATGTCGATCGGCGGCTGGGCTTCCTCCCTGTGCCGGCGGTGAGAATAAATTTTCACTCCAAAAGGGTGTCCCAAGTTGGAACCCAAAAATGAACTAAACCTTAATTTGTGTTTACCCAAAACCAAACCCTAATTTGAACGAAAAAAAATTCCAACTTTGTAACTCTAATGCTCTGACACCATTTATTCAAGATTGAAAAGAATTATATATATATATATATATATATATATATATATATATGTATAACAATGTTCAATCTCTTAAGCATAAGCATGTGAATCACTAAACTCTTTCCCAAGCACTTGACAACAAATTATATGATCAATTGACCCTATGCTATGCATGGATTTTCCTCTTAAGTAAACTACATACAATATAATAACTTAACTTAATTATACTCTCATGCCAATTGGAACACTACTACAATATAAGCAATATAGGACGGCCTCAAATTTAGAGTGAGAAACAAATAGGACGGTCACATGTATATGGCCGTCGTTTAAGAAATATAGGACGGCTATTACGGAAAAAAATGGGCGTTACTTTATAGGACGGCTTATAGCCGTCTTAAAAAAAAAATTGCAACTTTCTTTTAGGGCGGCTATTAGTCGCCTTATATACCACATTAGCCGTCCTAAAAGAAAGTTGCAATTTTTTTTTTTTACTTATCCAGCTCGATCAATTTTATACTCCTACATATAGGACGGCTATTAGCCGTCCTAAAAGAAAATTTCACTATTTTTTTTTTAACTTATTTACCAGCTCGATTATCCCCATTTCCTACTTTACCTTTACCAAATTAAACATTCAAGAGCTGTTGTACTCTTCACAAGGACGGCTAGATCTGGTTTCTTCACCACCGTCGCCACCGCCAATAGCCACCGCCGAGAGCCACCGCCGAAAGCCACCGCCAAACCGTAGAGAAACGGAACCCCGCGACCCGTAAAACGCCGTAACCCGCGCGCAAATGTACGCCGTAACACGTACGAACGTACGCCGTATCACGCGAAACCACCGAGCGCCGCCTCCTCCACTCAGCCCAGTCCGTCGCGCACGGCCAGCCAGACGCCATCTCCTCCCCTGAACCACCCCGTGTCTCCTCCTCCAACAGGTTCTTCCTCGCCTTCCTTTATTTATTTATTTATCTATTCTATGTCTTTTTTTTTCTCTAAAATTTTGTGTTATACAAACATGTTAATTAATTAGTATGGTTTTTCTAAACATATTACATATTAATTAGTATGATTGTATTACATATTATACATGTTAATAAAACTAAAATGTGTGCAGTACGTTTTCTATTTTCTTGTAAATATTACATATAGTACATATATATATATATTTATTGGTTAAATATTTTTGTTGCTGTTTCTGAAATTCAATTCTTATAGGACGGCTATAAGAATTCTTATATGTTGCTAGTGACCGTCCTATAAAATTCTGACCGTCCTATAAAATTCTTATAGGGCTGCTAGTGACCGTCCTATAAAATTCTTATAGGGCTGCTAGTGACCGTCCTATAAAAATCTTTTAGGATGGTTTAATAAAAAATTTTTAGGACACTTATAAATCATCATATAAAATATTTATAAAATGATACATATTACAATTTTATCTTAGAAAATTTAATATTTACACGATATTTTTATTTACAATTATATATAGGATGTCTTATAAATTAATATTTATAAAATGATACATATATAATTTTTTTTTTAAATTTAATAACTAATATTTAAAATAGCAATATACTTTTAATTAATATTAAACAAGTTATTTATTTTTAAATTAATTATTGACACAAGATTTATTTACAATTATATATAGGATGTCTTATAAAATCTTTATAAAATGATATACATATTATAAATATTTTTTAAGAAATTTAATAACCAATATTACTTATTTATTTATATACTTTTATTTAATATTCGATAAGTAAATTATTTTTAAATTAGCTATTGTCAATTTATTACTTTACAATGATGTATAGGATGGATAAGAGTTGGATGTCTATGGAGAGAACAAATATCAAATTTATAGAGGGTGTGGAAATTTTTTTGAGATTTGCTTCTGATAATTCAACCGAAAAAGATCGAATTCGTTGTCCATGTTTGAAGTGTGCAAATTTAAAAATTTTTAGTGTGGTTGAAGTTAGAAATCATATCTATCATAATGGAATTGATAGTGGATATACAAATTGGTATCGTCATGGAGAGACTAAGAAGAAAATTTCAAAAGTTTATCCTCCTGAGGAATTCAGCGATCTCAATCCACGTAAAAATGATTTCACAAATAGTGCTAACAACTTTGAAAACGATAATTTTGATGAAAATAATATGAGTGACATGCAAGATATTATGGAAGATGCTATAAAGCCATTATACCAAGGATGCAATAAGTTCACAAAATTGTCAGGATCAGTCTCACTTTATAGATGGAAGGGTAAGCATGGTCATTCAGATACAAGTTTCAATGAGTTGCTAACTCTTTTGAGTGAGATGTTCCCAGAAGATAATGTTTTGCCATCATCAACGAATGAAGTAAAGAAGATCCTTCGTGAAATGGGCATGAATTATGAAAAAATTCATGCTTGTCCTAATGATTGTATTCTATATCGAAATGAATACAATGATTCCATATCATGTCCGCATTGTCAAAAGTCAAGATGGAAAGTTAATCCAATATCAGGGAAGGAAAAAGTTAATGTTCCTGCAAAGGTATTGTGGTACTTTCCACCTATTCCACGTTTTAAAAAAATGTTTCAAGATTCAGCAACATCTCAAAATCTAACATGGCATGCGAAGGAAAGGGAAAATGATGGAATGTTGCGACATCCATCTGACTCACCCGAGTGGAAGCATGTTGACTATACTTGGCCTGAGTTCAGCGCTGAATCTAGAAACCTTAGACTTGCACTTTCATCTGATGGGATCAATCCTCACCGGTCTTTAAGTAGTCGGTATAGTTGTTGGCCTGTTATACTTGTCATATATAATCTTCCTCCTTGGTTATGTATGAAAAGAAAATACATGATGCTAACTTTATTGATATCTGGACCCAAGCAACCTGGAAATGATATTGATATTTACTTAGAGCCATTGATTGAAGACTTGAAGTTTTTGTGGACGGATGGAATTGATGTGTATGATAGTTTCAAACTTGAGAAATTTGAGTTGAAAGCTATCTTATTGTGGACGATTAATGACTTTCCTGCTTATGGGAATCTTTCTGGTCATGCTGTTAAAGGTTATTACGCTTGCCCGGTATGTAGTGAAGGGTATCAGGGATTAAGGTTAAAACATTCAAGGAAGATGTCTTACATGGGTCATAGAAAATGGTTACCTAGGTATCATCCTTATAGAAAGCAAGTTAAGTCTTTTAACGGACATGAAGAGGAGGGAACACAACCAACTCCGTTAACTGGAAGTGAAATATTAGCAAGAGTTGAGATGATGACTTTTGCACGTGGGAAAGTAAATTATAAGATTGATACAAGCACTCCATGGAGAAAAAAATCAATATTCTTTGACTTAGAATATTGGAAGTTCTTGAATGTTAGACATCTGTTAGATGTGATGCATATAGAAAAGAATGTGTGTGATAGCATTGTCGGTACATTGCTAAATATTCCTGGAAAAACCAAAGATGGTGTTCGTCAACGTATGGATCTCATTAAAATGGGTGTAAGAACTGAGATTAGTCCAAAGGTGGGCACGAATAAGACTTACTTACCCCCCACATGCTACACTTTATCGACGAAAGAGGAAAAAATCATTTTGTAATACATTAGTAAATCTTAAAGTCCCAGATGGATACTCATCCAACATAAGTAGTTTGGTTTCTTTGATTGACAAAAAGTTATATGGGATGAAGTCACATGATTGTCATGTCTTGATGCAACAATTGTTGCCTGTAGCATTGCGAGGGGTGTTGCCCAAAGAGGTTAGGAGTACAATTATTAAGTTTTGCTATTTCTTCAATGATATATGTAAGAAAAAAGTTGATGTTCAAAAGTTGGATGCAATTCAATCAGAACTTGTTGTCACTCTATGCAAGTTAGAGAAATTCTTCCCTCCTTCATTTTTTGATGTGATGATACATCTCACAATTCATCTAGTAAGAGAAGTGAAGTTATGTGGATCAGTCTTTTTGAGATGGATGTACCCATTTGAACGATTAATGAAGGAATTAAAAGGATATGTGAGGAATAAGAACCGACCTGAAAGATGTATAGTTGAAGAAGCAATGAATTCTATAAGTTTGCCCGTTATCAAAAACACAATTCCAAAAGAAAGAAAAGGTGTTGGTCAATCCATAGGAGCTGCAAAACAAGAACTAGTAGATCGTAAATTATGGGAGCAAGCCCATCGTCATGTTCTATCAAACACAGATGAAGTTCAACCATATCTTGAGTAATTTTCTATACTTTATTACTTAGTTTATTTGTGATTAAATATCAATTTAGTAATAATTTTTTTTAACTTTATAGGAAGCACTGGGAACATATTAAAGACAAGTACAAACATTCAAGACGCACAGAGAAATGGTTAATTGACGAACATAATCGTACTTTTATGTACTGGCTACGTGATGAAGTGAGTATATGAAAATAACATTATTATTCAAGGAATTTTTTTTTTGTATATGTTAATAACTAAGTATATTCATTTAATCAGATTTCTCAAGAGCTCAGAGATCCAAATCATAACATTTCTATCACACTTAGATGGATTTCAAAATGTCCTAAGTTTCATGTGCTTAAATATAATGGTTATATCATCAATGGATATAGATTTCATACAAAGGAAATAGATGATAACCGAACCAATCAAAATAGTGGTGTGTCCTTAGTAGCACAAGTCATGCAATTTGCTACTGCAAAGGATAAAAGACCAATATCTGGTGAAATGACATATTATGGAGTAATCCAAGAGATATGGGAGTTGGATTACTACAAGTTTAATAAGTGTGTATTCAAGTGTGACTGGGTTGAGAATGTGAATAAGGTTGGTATTCGCTATGACAAAGATAATGATTTTACTTTGGTAAACTTACAAAGAATTGGGTATAAAGAAGATAGTTTCATTTTTGCAAGTCAAGCCAAGCAAGTATTTTATGTAAGAGACCCTGAAGACCCACAGTGGTCAATTGTTCTTACTCCTCCTAATAAAGGCTATTATGATGAGAATGATGAGACAGATGAAGAGATTGAGGAGTTTCAACGGGCTTCAATGGTTTGTGATAATAACAAGATACCCAATGAAGTTTATGATGATGACACAGAGGATGAAGAATCATTTTCTTATTTGCGTACTAATTGCGAAGGCATATGGATTAATAATAAATAAGAGGACAGGTAAGTTTGATATAATTTAATTAAATTCTTTTATTGAGTATCTTACCTACATCTTATTATAACTAATCACATGGTAATAAATACGTGATAATCTTCATATATTTTATTTGCGTACTTTTATTTTTTAGTAACTTGTTCATGCATTCTAACAAGTCATGCTTAGGTGTAAACTCACATATTGTTACTTAATTTTTATGCAGATTGATGGAGCATTCTTCTAACTCAAGAAATGAAGGTGGTATCCATGGAAAGAGTACAGAAAGGAAGAAAGGTCGAGGAATGACAACTTTGTCAAACATATTAACGAAAAGAGAGAGGATAGTAGTTGAGGTTGACGAAGATGGGCTTCCATGTGGTGATACAAGTTCAAAGTGGGCTAGTGCTATCGGTAGTTTGGTACGATCGACCATTGATATCACCATAACTGATTGGCGATTAGTGCCCGAGTCTCGTAAAGAAGAAATTTGGGAATCGTTATTGGTACGTACTACTGTTACTGTTATTTTGTTAATAATCTATGATTTTCTATGTGTACAATTAGGAAAAAGTTATGATACTTATATTTTTTATTGTAGGAATCATTTGAGATTGATGACCGTATGACATATCATTTTTATATGATTGATGCGGGTGAGAAGTTCAGGAAATTCAAGTCATATTTATCCAGGACTTTCGTATTTCCTTATTTGGATGATCCTGAACAACTATATACTCCACCACATAAATACAGCTTCATATCTAAAGCGAAATGGGAGATATTTGTTAATCAAAAACTTTCTGCAGAAGCGCTAAAACTTCGGAAAGAAATGCAAGAAAAAGCAAAGTTAAATAAACACACATATTTTGGGAGTAAGACTGGGTATCGTGGTTCAAAACAGAAATTAGTAAGTTTTTTATTGTCAATTGAAATATATTATTTGATTGTTGAAATAATATTCAAATTTATTTAACAGAAGAAGCAAAAAAGACCTGGAGCTATCGTGGAGCGTCATGAGACTTGGCTAGACACTCACGTACCAAGTGATGAACGACAAGTACTTAACGATGAAACAAAAGAAGTTTTGGAAAAAATTGTAAGAATACTGTACTATGAAATAAAATATTAGCTTTAAATATTATATCCTATTCTAATATTATGACAAAAAATATATTTTGCCTGTGGATTTTATAGGAAACATTGATGCAGAAAGTACAGACCGGAGAACTTGAAATTAAAAAAAGTCGAAGGAATGATATACTTGAGATGACATTAGGTGAAGAACATTCAGGTCGAGTTTGTGGGCTAGGAAAGAGAGAGAATCTGACATCTTATTTTGGGAGAAAAAGTCGTATTAATCAGCAACAAAATAAGGAAGATTCTAATAATTTTGAAGCAATGTCAGAACAGATAATGAGAAATGTAATAGATAAATTACAACATATGAACGATAACTCACTTAGAAGAAGTAGAGAAAGTGGAAATATGGATCCACAGGTGGATACGGACGTTCAGATGGACATGAACGTTCAAATGGACATGGACGTTCAAATGGAAGCAGGACGTTTAGATAGGTTTGCAAAGGATGTTCCACCTACACATTCAAATGCCAACTCTAACTCATCACATGGTAGTACACACCCACCATCTGGTATAGAAAAGGTAAGTTACATATTGTCAATTTATTAATTAGAAAAGTTATAATATATTCTCATTTATTTACATTTATGTTTTCTAATAATTTTCTTTGACCATACATGTAGGGAGTGTTGTGCTTTTTGGCTATTGATGACCCATCAAATGTTTGTGCCAAAGGCACTTGTTTTCCTCGTTGCAACCCAACTGATACGGTTCATACAGTGAAAATAGGAGAATAAAACTTCAAAGTTTTTGTATTAACTACATCACAACCAATGGCACTTCTTTCATATCCAGTCCAAGATGAACTTTATTACGTGGGTGATGCAATTAATCAACATGTAAGATGGCCAAAACATCTTGTTATCTTAAGAGGACAGGTAATATATTTTCAACACCCATTTTATTGTTTGTATATATGTTCTTTAAAAGAAATATAATATGTTATTATTAATTAACTAATAACTATATTTTGTAGCCCTTACCTGAAAAGCAAAGACAAATTAGTAAGGATGTGTCAGAGAGAGGTATAAATACATCCAAAGGAAAGGAGGTTATTTCTTTGTCAAGTTTGAGTAGCGATGTTGGAGATCACAATGGAATTGAAATTTTACAAAGATGGGCGTTGGATAATATGGAAATGGAAGGTGATAACTCCCATCGTATGATTCCATGCAATCCAATGATTTTGGGGGTTGAAACAACAACAATTTTATTAACTTTGGAAGATATACTCCACATTTGTGACTGTAGTTGGCTTGGCGTTCCTCATATACAAATTTTCATCAGGTATATTTAAAATTATAACTATACTTTATTTTGAGTATTTCATTTCACTAATTGGCATATCATCGTTCAATAATAGGTTATTATTTGATAAATGGAGAGGACAAAATGTCTCATTGGAGAGACATTTTATTTTTGTAGATCCCGAGTTTTTATGCACATATCATGATGAAGAATACAAAGTCAACTTGCTTGTGAACAAGTTCAATGCAATGACAGGTTCAATGTGTCTTATGGCTCCATATTGGAGATCGTAAGTATTACATTCAATGCATTAAACACATTAGCTAATACAGTATCATAACATGAAATACTAACATATATGTAGGAGTCATTGGACATTAACTGTTGTTAATCCGTTCACTTGTGAACTTCAATAGTTCAATTCTATAAAGGCTTACAATTCTTCTAAAGGATCACCTCCTGATGAAGAATATACAAAAATTTGGTTAAGGTAACACACATATATTTATATTATATATTAGATAATATTTTTTATATAATTAATCTCATCTTATTTGTTTATTATAAAAACTTAAATTCTATAAATGTGGGTATTATGCAATGAAACTTTATATTATAATTAACAGGGCTTTACAAACATGGCATCGTCAACGTGAAAATTCAAATATTAAACCAAATTGGATTCCCGTTAAGGTAATTGTTTTAGTTATATGGCAACATGTAATTTTATATATGCTTGTAATTAAATTAATTATATAATTACTAACTATAGCTTTCTTAATTGTACTTAGTGTCCAAAACAACCAGAATCGTATGAATGTGGATACTATGTTATGAAATTCATAGATACATATATTACCAAATTTATTGGAAATGCTGAAACAAATGATATTGTACCGGTAAGCTTTAAAACTTATTATTTACGTATGCATATTCAAGTTAATACGTACGTAATATTATTTATCCATTATTTAGCTTTAACATATTATACATATATTGTATTGTAGTTCTCAAGTAAGAATTAGTATACACCAACAGAGCTGTTGACATTAAGGCAAGAATGGTGTATGTACATCTACAATTATCTTTCAAACAATTAGCTAATTAATAATTTGTATGTACGTAGCTTGCTTTAATCCTTAGACTATTTGTATATGTTTCATATATATATATGTGTGTATGTTACTGTAATCTATCTATGTAAATTAAAGCTAGCAAGTTTTTGAATTTTAGATTGTATATATGTTCCTGAACATTATGATAATCTGTACATGTAAATTAAAACTAGTTAGGCAGCTTTGAACCACATATTTGTAATGTAAATTATGGATATTTTTGGAATGAAATATTGTATTCTGAATCTGAATTGTGTTCTTGGAATGACTATAATTTGTACAGGTTATATAGATTTTAGTCCGGGCAAACAAAAAATTTAAAAAAAATATTAAAAAAAAAAAAAATTATATAGGGTGGCTTTTGACCGTCCTAAAAAAACTATATAGGACGGTCAAAAGCCGCCCTATATAATTTTTTTTTTTTTTTTTTTTTAAATTTGTGTTCTTTGAATGACTATAATTTGTACAGGTTATATAGATTTTAGTCCGGGCAAACAAAAAATTAAAAAAAAAAAAAAATATATATATATATATATATATAGGGCGGCTTTTGACCGTCCTAAAAAAACTATATAGGACGGCTATTGACCGTCCTATAAAATTCTTTTAGGACGGTCAAAAGCCGCCCTATATAATTTTTTTTTTTTTTAAATTTTGTGGCCGTCCTATAAACAATTTATAAGACGGTCAGTGGCCGTCTTAAAAAAATTTTATAGGACGGTCAGTGGCCGTCCTATAAAAATTTTTTTTACGACGCTCCGTGAACGTCCTATTTTTTTCGATTTTTTTAGGACGGGACTTTATAGGACGGCCACTGACCGCCCTATAAGTCTTCTAGGACGGTCAGTGGCCGTCCTATAAAGGCAATTTTGTAGTAGTGGAATAAATCATTATTCATATAGAATGTTAATTATGTATCACACACATATGAATCGTACATTTTGGCCAAAAAATTATGCATGTTATTTAATCAAAACAAGTACATGGATACTTATTTCAAAGCTACTTATATGGCTATAAACATTAATTGGTAATTAAGTAATTAAATAACAATTAAGATCATATCAAATAATATAACATAAATTTGCAATCACAAAAAGAGAGTAGAATAGATTAACACATGTTAAAAAATTTGGTTTATAAGATCTTTAGATTAATTAAAAATTAGCTACACATATTGTTTATAAAATTTAGAATTACAATTGAAGAAGACATTAAAAATACTTAGAAGAAAAAAGAAGAAGAATAAACTCAATCTGTTGATGAATGCTAATCTATTCTCGAATTCTCAAACTCTTGATTTATTCTACAAATTGCTCTTAAGATTTTCTCTAAATAATTTATGCTGTAATTTGGCTTCTTGAAGGTTTAATAAAACTTCTATAATATGAAAATTATTTACATTAACTACTATATTCAATCTAGGATTCTACAAGTGTATTTATAAGCTCCAAAATAATTTAGGTAGAATAGGGTTTGTGTCCAAATAGGAGTCTAAAAATTAGGTGTCATTTGCGCCCTAAAATTCTTGTGGTCTGTGGCTCAAACAATTCACCATCGTGGCGCACATTGTAAGTCTAGAAAGCACATTGCATCCCAAGAGGGTGCTCACATTACTTCATGTTGTGACACGCGTAGTTCTTCAAGCATGATCAAATTTGATTTTAGAGGGTTAGCCTATGGCTCACACAACTTTAAGCCGAGGAGTGCATAATTGTGTGGCATTTTGCTTGCTCTTCACTTTATATGTCGCTTTTGCACTCGAAAATATCTAAAACACATCAAAGTATATCCCACGATTCTAAAAATAACAATTGTGCTATAATTAGATAAAAATTACACTAATAAATCCTAAAACCTTCATTTAAGTCCTGAACAATCATATGTTTGTGATGTTTTGCACTCAAAAATACCTAAAACACATCAAAGTATATCCCACGATTCCAAAAAAATGACAATTGTGTTATAATTAGATAAAAAAAATATTGTAATAGATCCTAAAATCTTCATTTAAGTCCCGAATAATTATAAAATAATCGTGATTTTCAAGCACGCATCACCATCCCCTTTGTCTTAGCATGATACTATTTTATTCTTTTGCCCACAAATCACACTTCATTTTTTACCGTAGAATAATTAAAAATGTAATTTTTATCGAAACTAAAATTAGGCAACCCTCCAACTCAATTGAAACATTATCTCTGCCAATGACTGCAACTACCATCAGTTTACTACCTCTAATTTTTTTACCCTTTATCATTTTTTGACGACTTTGTATTCAATTAAAGTCACTTTCACTTTAAATTTGATTAAATATAAGGTGATTAGAAAGAATAAAGCCAACAATAAGATTAAAGGAAATAAGCCGATGGTAATGACAGTAAGAGACAAAATGAGTATTTCAAAAGAATTGATGATATTTTTAATTACACATTCGTAAAAAGAATATAACTTTAGATTATTATATAATAAATTATAAAATTTAGTTGGTCAACAAAGGAATAAATTGATATAAGGAGTAAGATGAAGAAAATAATAAAACTTGACGGTAATTAATAAGATGATAAGATGATATAAGATATTTTTATATTAAATTAAACAAAAACAAATAAAAAAATCTATAATTTGATTTTTTTAAAATAAAATCATTATTACCTTTCTTTATATAGGAGGAGCTATTATTATAAAAGTTTAATAATATAAATTTATATATATACTTTTTATAAAATACGGGGCTATTAAAATAACAAACCAAGTATATCTTGAACCACACTAAAGAAATTGAATACTTTTTATGGTTGTTTAAGTATTTCTTGAACCACACTAAAGAAATTGAATCAAATGGTTCAGTATTTTTTCAACTTGTGAAAAAGAAAGAAAATAAATAATAATAGATATCAGCGTACCTTTTCTAAAATAAGAAATCATTATAGTGCATATTTAAAAAGGGGAAAAAATTATGAAATTAAAATAACGATCATTTATTGATAACACAACTTATATATAATAAAATATAAATAAAAAATTTAGTAGAAATTAAACCATAATTTATCTTTAAAAATTTTACTATTTTTTATTATTATAAATAAGCAACATGAAAAAAAAAAATCAAGTAAATTTTTAACATATCAACTAACATGAAAATTCAATATAATTAATGGCAAAAAACGATAGTAATAACATAAAATAAACACGACTTACATATGGCTATTATGAGACGATTATCACCCCGCTAAAAATAACTGATTTTCCCTCCACAATATAAGTTGCAAGTTGCTACGAAGAGATGGCAGAATGAACAAGAAAAGAGATGGTAAGACTACGACAGGAATCTTTGGCAGTACCACTACCACCAAGTGTTACGAAAAAAATGAATTGACGCATGTCGTTTCCTTTCGAAAACCTGAAGAAAAAAAACAAAATTTAGCAGATAATAAAAAATAGAAAAAGGACATATTACTTAAATTTTAAAATACGGCAAAATTTATATAACAAACATGTATGTGCAACATTACTAATCTAGCTATTAAAAATAGGGATCAATATCTATCTGTTTTAAGCCAAAAAGCAGCAGAATAAGAAGTTGTAACTACATAAACTAAACCAAGCACGAGAGAAGAGTCACACTAGACAGGACAAAAGCAAGTACATAAATATTATTCCAAAACTACCCCTAAATTTTCATCTCTCCCAACTTTCCACGTGGGGTCCTAAACTTAGGATTGTCGATTTATTCTTACAATTGCAAATTAATACAATTCTTAAGTTCACGTTTAGCTTTTAAAAAAATTAGTGCCTAACAATTTTTTATAATATCATAACAATAAGATCTTACTTTTGGTCTATAATTATTAGACCCATATCTGCTTGAATTTTTGAAAAAATTAATACCTAACACTTCTTTAATATGAATATTAATTTATATATAATTTCAACTTCAATTTTAATTTTGGAATAAGTTATGGTTTACTTACTCTGGCTTCAGTAGGAAAACCGTACTTGAACAGAGCTTCCAGGGGAGTACCAAACGGACAATGGTGGTAAACTTTATGGCTGCTGTCCTTTACAGCCAACCCGTTTTGAAGCAGCAGTCCCTTAATATTAGGAAACGCAGCCCCCGTTTCTATCAAATTCCATAGTTCAAAGAGATCAATCACAGAGGCGGCAACACGACGAACCTCGCTCACAATAACTTTCTTAGCAAAATTAAGAATAATTCTGTCGATGGTTACTTGATCAATACTAGCTTTTTTCGGATTAATATTTAGCTGCACACAGGAGGAGTACATGATGAATTTGGCATACCGAATAAGAGCATGTTTGTCTTCGGTAACCACACCAACTGCAACCCATACCGACATCAAAATTTTCCTACCAGACTTGAATTGCAATTGAAATTTAATATTACATACCCTATCAAGTACATCAAATTTCTTGAATTGCTGAAAAGGCCATATTCGAGCCTTCTTTGCGACCTTCATATTTTCTATTCCAAGGCCTGTGATGGCCAGATATTCATCATTATACTCACCATTACGGCCATGTACCCCAAATATCAATTCTATAAGGCACCCAAACATGGTTATTTGTTAGATCAAATCCTGCAATTTCAAAGATGAGGAATTAACTGCATTAGGCTAGAGAGAAATAGGTTTAAATATGATACGTGTGAATGTGATATGATCGAGATCTTTTAAAGGTTAGGGTAGGGTTGAGTACTTTAATATGATCATACATAGAGAGCGAGTAAGAGGTGGATTCTACTTGTTATTTGTAAAAGGGTTGGGCACTGGGCTGGACTTTTAACTTTTATGTCATGTAGACTCAAATTAATCTAAATTTTAGTATAAATAGCTTATTTTTGATAAATTGATAAATTTTTCTTAAATAACAACAAAGAATTGTAGAATTCTGCGATGCTCCAGAGTGTATAATTCATCTGAATTTAAATCAAATGCTTTTAGCAAAGTGTAAACAATCATAAAATTTGCTAAAAAATTTATTTTTATTTTGTTTTGAAAAGATGTTTTAATAAGAATCACAGCGAAAGATATTGGGGTAAAGTGGGCCAAGCTAGTAATAACGAGCCCATTGTACTCTGTGTCCTATTGGGCGGGGCTTGGTCCGTTTAGAACTGAGCCAGCTTGGTCCATCTAATTTAAATCTAGGTTAATCTATTAAGATTTTTTTTGAAGGCCAATTCTATTAGCATCCCACAAGAGAATTCAAATGCATATCTTTTGAATATTTTTTGTTTTTTCAATTTTACCCTTTGTGATATAAAATTTTATTTTTTTATCCAAATGTTTAATTTTAAAGATTTTTTATTCAAAATTCATGATTTTTTGAAAATAATTTTATCAAAAATTTAGTAATTTTATTTTCTTTTAACTATTTTACTATTTTGATATTTTTAAAGAAATTCTTTTAATTTTTTTAAGATAATGTCTAAAAAAAATTTAAATTCTTCTATAAAATTTTCTTTTATTTTTGTGTTTTCTAGATATTTTAATTTTTCTTTTAAGGTTTATATTTGTTCTTGTGATAAGATTATATTGTTCATTTTTATTTCTATACATGCTAAAAATATTTTTATAAAATCTTTCTTAAATTCCTTTTTATTTTCATTATTTCGAACAAGATTAAATAATTCTTTTAAATTAGATATTTGTGATTGTGTAAGCATTTTTATTATTTATGGTATAACCACGTTAGTTATTTGTTTCAATTGTAAAGTACTTTGTAAATTATTAACTGTAGTATTTCCTTAGGTAAACCTTTGATTATTTCTTTAATTAATAATATTAATTCTATTGTTTATTTTTTATAATATTTTAAATAATAAATCTTTCTATTTGAATTTGATTGATTATATCTTATTTTAAGCATTTTGTTTTAAAATCTTTATTAAATTTGTTTAAGTTTATGGTTATAATACCAATTTTTATGGTTGATTTTAAATTTTAAGTTTCAGTTAGCTTATCTTCCAATTTGTTACTTAAATAAATAAAACTCAAAAATTAGATTATCAAATTCTTCTTCATTTACTTATACAAATTTCTGTGTAAAATAATTTTTTAAAATTTTTCCTATGGGATCGTTTATTAGGTATAATATACTAGAAATATAATCTGTGCAATAATTTAAAAGGGTATCAAATCTTTTAAAATTTTCTAAATATGTTTCATAGTCTTTATTATCAAAATATTCTTTTAATAATTTCATATATTTTTCTTCAAAATATTATATATTAGTCATAATTTTTTTTGTTAAGTTCCAAGTTCATATTCTTCAAGTTCTTGGTCTATCCAAGAACTTAATTCTTGAATTTTTTTATTTTCTTCTATGTCCATTTTTACTGGTTCAAAGCTTCCTTTCAGATCTAAATGTTCCTTATTTTGTCTTTTTATTAAATCATTTCTTTTTTCTTGTTTAGAAAAATAGTCAATTATTCATTATAAATTTTGAATTATTTTAGATCTTCCTATACTTTGTTCAAAGTTATCTTTTATAGATGTTTTAAAACAAACAAGAGATTATTTAAGATAAATTGCATCTTTTAGATTTTCTTGATTTTTAGAATACTTCTTATTTTTACTTCTATAAAGTTTTGTCTCAAATTTTCTTTTCATGTTATTATGTTTATCTTCCATTAATTATAATTTCATGCAATATAAATAAAATTTCAACAATATTAATGAGATTTCAAGGTATATTAGCCTTTATTTGCAAATTAATCTATTTCTGAATATGGGCCCACCGCATTCTTCCGATTCCTAGCTATCTCCTTGTTCCAAAGAGGTAAGCTTCACTCCAAATTCAAGCTTCTAGTCCTTCTAACCCTGCTGATTTTATGATATTCGTACTTAACTTACAAAGGTTAGAGTGATAGTTTGAAAATTTTAAAATAGACTTTTATTCATCAAACAGAAAGTTTATACAAACTAGAGAACTAGTAACCTTGAAAGGGTTATTAGTTCTTACTTATTGCTAGATACATGAAAATAGAAAAATGGAAAGATGTTAGGTTTTTGTAGTATCTTCCTTATCTCTAGAGAGTTCCATTTTATAGACATAAGGGTTCATTGTTTACAATGGTGGGATTATACTATTTCTTACTTTCTTGTTTGGCATTTCAAAGCCTAGATTATTGACATTCTTGGTGCCAACTGTTTGAGTGGTTCTACATGGTTTACTTTGCCGATATATAATTGTGTGATAAGCTTGTGTCCACGCAGGCTTCCTTATCTCTGATGCAATAGATGTATTTGTGGTCCTCTGATTGTTGCTTGGAATAATGGTAAAACACTTTTTTGGTTTCCTCACTTCAATTTTATTGCAGTTGAAGTTAGCTTCATAAAACATTACTTTTTCACTGTCTTCCTCGGTGATAACTATATTATTTTGAAAAGTAATAATAGTTTTACTTGTACTGTAATTAATCTTAATTTCTAAAGAGTTATTTTTTCTTCTTATTTTATGGAAAATTTGGCTTAACATCTATCCTCTTTCTATACATAATTTCTCAGGGTTAAATTCCTTTTCTGGTAAAGAATTTGGTCGAGTAACTTCTCTTTTATTATTTGATATACCAAGTTTAATGAAATGATAAGGACTTACTGGTATTTCTTGGTTCAAATCTATTAATGAACTGAAACATCTTAAATAAATAGGCTTGTCTGTAGCCCTGATTTTCTTTTTGAAATTTCTGATAAATTTTTTTAAGTTTTCAAAAAAATATATTAATTCTTTTAATTCATTTCCTGGATATGTATTTTCTATTAATCCAGCATGAAATGTCTTATAGACAAATACTGGATCAGCTCCTTCAAAGATGTTGAATTTACTACCTGATGGAAAATCTTTTTCTGTTGTTTAAAATTTCACATCTTCTAAATGTTCCTCAATAGTTTTTCTAGCTAGATTATATAGGACTAACCATTGCTATTTTGTCAAATTCCTATATCTTACCCTTTCTTCATCAAAAGAATTATTTGTTGCTTCTCTAAAAATTACTGGTATTTGGATTTTTTCAAAATTTCTTAATCTACTAGTTCCTACTGTTGGTTGTTGTATTATCTGATAATAATTTTTTTGGTATTTCTGTTGGTGATAGTAGTTTTGAAACTTTATAATTAGTAAAACTTCTTTCTGCTTCTATCCTATTGGTAAAGGATCTATGGATGATTCCACTAATCCTATTATTGCTCTGCTTGCCTCTAACCAATTAGTATATATTCCTGATTTTGGTCTATTATATACTACATAAACATTTTTTGAATATTCTGTTTTAGCTTCATCTGTCCAGTTGATTTTTTCTTTTTTCTTTTCTAGGTTTTTAATAAGTTCAGGATTGTTACTGCTAGTTTCTATTTTTGGAATTTTTTTCCTTTCTTTTCAATTTCTGTTGAAGTTTTAACTTCTTTTTCTTTTGACGTTTCCTTAAATCATTCTGGATTAACCATAGTACGCCTATTTTTTAAAGATTTTTTAAGTTGTAATACCTCTAGTTATTCTCTGAGGCATTTGATTTCTGTTTCATGAACCAAAATTTCCTTTTCTTTGATCTTTATTTCTATCTCAAGAGAATCCATTCATGTCATAAAAAATATAGTTAGAGGTGTTAATTCTCTAGTTAAAGCATCTGTTAAACTATTTTTTCTTCCTGATAAATGTTCTATATCAAATTTATAATTGTTAAACCATCGTTGTCATCTAATAAGTCTTTCTTGTTTATAATCACCTGCAATATTAGTTCTTAAAAAACGTCTAAAATTTTTATTGTCAGTCCTAATAATGAATTTTGAACTTATAACATATATTACTAATTTCTTTATAGTTTTTTTAACAGCTAAATTTTTTTTTTATTACTATGATAATTTAATTCAGGGTCTTGGAAAGATCCTGAAGTAAATCTACAAAGATATTCATTTTTGTCACCAACTTTTACTTTTAATACTGCTCTCCAATATTTATGTGAAGTGTCTGTTTCTATTATTATTTTATCATCTGGTCTTGGATGTTATAAAATTGGTAAATCTTTTACTTATGTTTTTACTTTGTCTATATATTTAGTGTCCTGATCATTGCCAAACATAGTCTTTTTTAAGCTTTGTTTGTAATGGCTTTCTTATTTATGCTAATTTTTTTATATATGCTTCTTCATATGTCAAATATCCTAAAAATCTTTGTAATTAATTTTTATTTTTTATTATACTAGGACAAATTTTGTATGTTGTTCAAAATATGAGATTGTAGATGATGTTTTCCATCTTCTATTTCTAACCCTAAATATTTTATTTTTTGTTGAGCAATGATTGCTTTCTTTCTGATAATACTATTCTTAATTTTCTGTATTCTTGTAAAATATTAATAATGTCTAAATAATGCTTTGATAATTCATTACAGAATATTAAAATATCATCTATCTAAACACAAAAAAAATTGTGATATTTTTTGAAAATATTATCCATGTATCTTTAAAAAATACTTGGTGTTTGCTTAAGTTCAAATGGAACAACTGTCTATTAGAATTGTCCTTGAGTGCAGCTAAATGCTATCAATTTTTGTGATTTATCATCAAGTTTTATTTGCCAAAATCTACTTTTGTAATCAAAACTTAAAAAATATTTATTTCCTTTATAAGTGCTAATAATTCTTCATTCTTTGGAATAAAATAACCATTATCAATAGTTTCTTTATTTAAAGCTTTAAAGTTTATTACCATTCTTTTTTTTTTCTTCTTTTCTTAGCTTCTTTTTCTATTAAGAATGCTGGACTAGAATGTGGTGAATTACTATGAATAATTACTTTTAATTTTAAAAATTCTTGAATTTATTTTTCAAATTCTTTTCAATCTTCTAGAATATAAATCATTGGTTTTACTCTTATGACCTTTAAAGGGCCTTTTAATTTTATATTTTCTATTTCATTAGACATATTAAGTTTTCGATCTAATGAATTTTTTGAGCATATTATTTTTAATAATTTTTTTATTCCCGTTAAAGCTTTATCTTCTTGTATTTCGTTCAGAAATGAATTTTGGTTAACCTCTATATCTAAGAAAATATTTTCTAAATATGATTTTTGTTTTTCTATATCCTCATCACGTTTTCGCTTTTTATGTTGTGATATAAAAATTGGTGATGAAACAGTTAATGCTTTCCTGATTTTTGATACCTAAATTATTTCTCCATTTAGGATTATCAAGCTTATTTTATCTAAATATTGGATAAATGGTTGATATAAATTTAACGAGGAATTAACTGCATTAGGCTAGAGAGAAATAGGTTTAAATATTTTTTTTTTATAAAAGGTTGTAGTTAGCAGTTTTCAGTGGGTGCACCGGGACATCCCAACTAGGTTGGCACCTCCTTAGCACCTTCTTTATTAGACCGCTCACCACTAATATTATTAAAGCTTAATAAAATTAAATATACAAATAAATATTCTCAACAAAACCTGTAATTAGGTTTGTTGTTTTCATCTGAATAAATAAAAGAGCTAGCGAAAGATGGGGCATTCCACCACCAAGTCGCTGTACATAAACTAGGAGCCCTAGAGGCTAAACTATCAGCAGCAGCATTGCCCTCCCTGTAAATATGTGAGCAGTGAAACTCCATGTGGGAGATTTTATCTAAACAATCTTTCCAAATAGAGTACCATTTCCAAGGGACTGAAGAAGACCGAGTCTGTAGTAAAGCAACAACATATGCTGAGTCTGATTCCAGCCAAAGACGTCTCCACCCAAACATATATGCATACTTCACCGCATAAATGGCTGCCGCTAGTTCTGCTTCAAAAGCATACAATATTCCAAGCGGAACACAGAAGCAACCCTTAACAAATGATCTGGAAGTTCTAAAAACACCTGCACAACCTGATAAACCTGGTGCTCCAAAAGCTGCACCATCTGTATTGACCTTTATCCATCCCGAGGGTGGTGCCTTCCAATTAATCTCTATGATTCTTGGAGCCCGTCTTGGAATGCCTGGTATTCGAAGTCGTTTAAGTATCTAAAGATCATCTACAGTATTTTTCATGCAACCACTCTTTGATAGACTTGCTTCACGAATAAAACGCCATACTGTTGCAAAAGCCGAGTTCATTGTTGTCTTTTTATTGTTGAATCGATAATCATTTCTAGTATTCCAAATTACCCAGATGACTGAAACAATCCCTACTTTCCATAGATTGGTTAGTTGTGATCCAAATTCCATCTTCATTGCGGTTGTCCATAAGTTTAGGACAGAGGAGTCTGTACATGGTCTTTTTCCAAAGAAGAAGCATAGGAGGTCCCAAAGAGCACCTGCAAAATGACAACTTAAAAAAAGATGTGATAAAGATTCCTCCTCGGATCCACATAACGAGCAACGGGAAGGAAACGATTGTCCCCTTCTTTTTAACTGACAATCTGTTGGTAGTTTATTCTGGATAGCACGCCATAGCAAAATAGATCTTGAAGGCGGTATATAATGGGCCCAGATGGCCTTACCCCAAATTTTACGTTCCCCAACCACACGTAGTGAGTCATAAGCCTCACTAGCTGTAACATCACCCTTAATTGAGCGTGTCCAAACTCTGGTGTCTGAACCAATCCCAACCACTGTTGACTGAATTTCTGAGGCAATATCTGGATAGGAAACTATGAAAGTTTGAGGCAAATGCCAACCATCTTCATTTAGATAATCCCCCACTAGGGAATGAATTGGCGGGTCCACTGGAGGATTATCCATCATTTCAATTAAAGGAGTACCTAACCAATTGTCGGTCCAAAACTTTACAGTAGAGTTTCTTCCAACTAACCACCTAGACTCCTCCAATAGGGTTAAGTAGTGCGGTCGCAAACCAGTCCAGACTGATGAACAGACATAATAATTTCGTGGAGAGCCATTTTTTGCTAAATATCTGCTACGTAAGTAATGCAGAGTGTTAGAATTCCCTGTGATTACCCTCCATGCAAACTTTCTTAGCATAGCCTCATTTAGGAGACGGAGGTCCCGTAAACCAAGCCCTCCTTCATCTATTGGACGACAACAGTCCCTCCAAGCCACTTGTACCTGTTTAACTGTATCTGTCTTTCCCGACCAAAAGAAATTGCGAATTATTTTTGTTAGGTCTTGAATGACTGTTTTTGGCCATTTATATATCTGAAATGAGTGGAGAAATGTTCCCTGAATGATCGAAGAAATTAAGCAACGCCGTCCTGCCAAAGAAATAGTCTGACCATTCCAAGCCTCAAGCCTCACACGAATTTTATCTGCTAAACTTTGAAACCAACACTTTCTCGGGGCCCCCTGGAAGAGATTGATTCCCAAGTAAGACAAGGATGATCCTCCAATGCGCATGCCAGATAAATTCCGAATTGATGAAATGTTGCTTGTTGTAACACCTTTACCAAAGTAGATAAAAGATTTTTCTAAATTTATCATTTGACCCGAAAGGCGACTATACAAGGAAAAAGCTTCAGTTAACACCCGAATATTTTTCTCACTTGCACTACCAAAAATAAGAAGATCATCTGCATATAAAAAGTGAGTTGGCGCACGAGATCCTCTTGGTGAAGAAATTGGGCTTAAACTTCCCGTATCCACCAACTTGCCAAGGTATCTGCTGAGGAAATCTTCAACTATGCAAAATAATATTGGGGACAAAGGATCCCCCTGTCTGACTCCTCGAGAACAAGAAAAATAGCCCCTGGGTGAACCATTAACCAGGATTGAGATTCTCGCCGATGCGAATATATCTCGAATCCATCCCAAGAAAATGTTGTCAAAGCCAAAGCATTGCATCACTTTTATAATAAAATCCCAACGCATAGTATCAAAAGCTTTGTGAATGTCAATTTTCAAAGCGATGTTACCCTGTCGACTGGAAAGCTGCATAGCGTTAAAACATTCAGAAGCACCAGCTATACAATCACTAATATTTCTACCTGGAATGAATCCAAATTGGTTTTGAGACAGAATACGAGTACATATGTGTCCTAATCTGCTGGCAATAATCTTTGTTATTAACTTGAACATGAAGTTGCCTAAAGCAATAGGCCTGTACTGATCAATGGTGCTTGCTTGTTGGTGTTTGGGTATAAGAATTAAGAAATTAGAATTTAGCCCCGGGTGCATGTGGCCTGTTCTAAAATAATCTTGTATCGCTCGTACAATATCTGTACTGATAATATCCCAACATTGTTGAAAAAATTTACCAGTAAACCCATCTGGTCCGGGGGCACTCATTGGATCCAAGTCAAAAACTGTAGCTTTTATGTCTTCTGATGAAGGTATGCGTCGTAAACTTTGGTTATCCGCAGAAGTGACCAAGGAGGGTACCACTGACTCTATGGGAGCAAGATCTGTTGTTCCACCTGCATGACTTGAGAAGAGATTTTCATAGTAATTCAAAATTTGAGTAGCTATTACCTCTGGATCATTAGTTATTTCTCCATTAATTTCCAAGTGAGTCAAAGGTTTTTGTGCTCTTAAACGACGAAGTAGAGAGTGGAAAAATGTAGAGTTTCTATCCCCACCTTTCAGCCATTTTAATCTAATCTTTTCTCTTAAAAAGATATCTTGCTGACGCAACAATCTATCTAAGTCAGCATGGGCATCAGACTCTAGTTGCAACAGTTCTTCTGAGAAAGAGTCATCATTATAACGTTGTTGAATGTTGGCCAATGTGTCTGTTGCATTTGCAATATTTTGATTCAAATTACCAAAGACGGTTTTGTTCCATGTCTTCAGAACCAGTTTAAGAGCTTTTAGTTTGCCAATAACAGTGCCCATAGCGCTAGCCTGAATAGGCATCGACCAAGTGGCACGCACCAAATCCATAAAGCCAGGGTGTTCAAGCCACATACCATGAAACCTAAACGGCCTTGGGCCGCTATTCCTTACTACTGAAGCCGTGAGTAGAAGCGGATGGTGATCTGAGCAGTGTCTAGGAAGGGTACAACAAGAAACCGTTGCCCAGGAGTCAAGAAAGGATTCTGAGCATAACCCACGATCTAATCTTGATCGTATTTGAGATAGTCCACCCTTACAGTAAGTGTAAAATGCTCATTTAGTCTCAATTTCAACCAAGTTACAGGAGGAGATCATAGCACTAAAATCTTCTATAGAGGTATTACTACGAGTCAACCCAGTAGTTTCGTGCGATCCAAGAAAAGCATTAAAGTCCCCTATCACAAGCCAAGGCGCTTGAGTATCTGAAATTGCCCTTAGTGAATCCCAGAGGTCCCTTCTTCTAATATACGTTCCCTTACCATAAATAAAAGATAAAAGAAAATTTTTTGAGTTTGCTGTGTAAGTGACCGTTATATGCTGTTGATGTTGTATAGCAATTGTTGTATCACTTGCCACTGCGTTGGCTGCAAAAAGCCAAATTTTGCTCACTTTTGTTGAGTTTGAACAGATGAAAGTATAGCCCATGTTTTGCCAAAAGCGATCTTGAATGGTTGTAAGATCGGACATTGGTTCTGCTATGCAAAGAAAGTCTGGTCTTTCCTTTTTACAAAAATTATATAGGGTATTCCGGGTTTTTTTATTGGAGATACCTCTACGTTCCAGTATAGGACAATCATGTTGAATTATTATCAGACTCCCCCGTCTTCAGAGTGTATCTCATAGGCTCAAGACGTGGGCTAGCTGATCGAGCTCGCCGAGTTCTCCCGGTTACAACTTGCCATCCTATTTCTTCATGATTTTTGGCATAATCATGTTTCATTTTCTGGATATTTGCACTGAGGTCGGCTGTCAAAATTGCAGAAGAGGGTGGAAGGGAAAGAGTAGGTAAGTTGAGTCTCGATGTAGCCAAAGGAGGCAGTGATCTTGTGTTAGAAGTGTCTGTAGTACCCTGTGTGTTTGCGGTTGGTCCAAGTTTGACCGTATGTTGAGGTAAGCATTTAGTGGCTTGTTTGGAAGAATCAAATGTTGATTCGACAAGTCTCACAAGGTCATCAGTCACAAGAGAGACTGGACGAATATCATTGGTGTCCATCGGCATAGAGCTAAAATTATTCAAGGTGGCAGGCGATATAGTATGAACGTTATTATCAATATTAGTCTCATTAGGCTCTACAGTGTTCAGTGCAGAGAAAACATTACTGACCGGTATGGTTGTAGAGTTTGAAGATGCCTTAGGTCGATAAAGTTGCTGCGAACTAGTTTGTTGTACCATTTTTGAAGAGGGTACACTTTTTGGGGGGTCCGTAGTGATCTTAGAACCATTTTTTCGGCATTTAAATGCAGCATGCCCTACTGATGAACAAATTGTGCAAAAATCTGGGACATTCTCATAAAATAAATCAATAAAAAGCTTTAGAGAGCCCACTTCAATCATTATTTGTTCATCAAGTTTTGCAGAGAGATCTATATCAATCAAAATTCGTGCAAACTTTCCCATTTCTCCATTTAAAGTCGCATTGTCGACTTTGAGAGGGATATGATGTGTTAAAATGTGTACTCGCAAGTGTACGAATCACTCGTAGTAAAGTGATAAGCAACTTCCAAGGTCGGTCTCTCAAGGAATTGCAGTGGTTTTAAATAACTAACTTTTTAATCTAAATAGAGTTCTAATGAAAATAAAAGACTAATTAAATAGAGTTCTAGTAAAACTAAAACTCTAAGTAACTAGAATCCTAAAGCTAGTAAAACTGTAAAAAGGTGTTTAATTTGTAACGGGAACAAAGTACAAGCAATTAAACGAAAACAAAATCGCAATTAAACAATCAATTCAGATATATTTGAAGATCAATGGAGGATGTATGGACGTTTAGCTTGGTTAACCATGTTTGCATCGAAAAAGTATGGTGATATGCATGAACGTCCTATATGAATTAAACTACCGGCTTTCCTTTTAATTACGAAACTCCTTTTGGTCGGGGTAGGTTTCTTTATTGATGAACTAATTAACCGCCTCTGGTCAGGGTAAATTAACTAGCTATCAAATTATGCGCAAGGAGAATATGCCAATCAAATTAATGCTATGACTAAGTCACTAACTTGAAGCTTCGATTAAGTGTTTCGGAAAAGAGTTAAGGTGATGTTCCTCTAACTAAATTCTCAGATTTTTCAGTCTATCTACGAATATCAAATTGGTCCATGATTATTCATAATAAAACATCTAAACATGCTCTTAATCAAAAAGGTATTTCATTCATAAATCAATTTAATACACCATACACAATCCTAGCAAACATGGCAACACAAACTAAACATCCATAATAAAACTAGCCAGACATGTTCATATTAATATTCATAGACAAATAAAATACGAACATACACTCCAACGAAAAAAGAAGAAAAATAGAATTCTACAACACCAAAGAAAACCTAGATCTAAATACCGCTTATGAATCGGTTGACGTACTCCTCCGTAAGCTTTATCTTCGATTGTCGACGGCTTCTTTGGATCCTTAGAATGGTTTCTCTTATTCGTTTTTGTGTAGCAAAACTCCCAAAGTTGATTGAATGTCGTGTTTGGTTGCAAAATTGTAAAGTGTAAGAGTTGTGTACCAATTCGAGTTCTTGTTGTAAAGGGGGTCTAAAGGGGGTATTTATAGATGTAAGGCATTCCTGATTGCAATAGGAATAGGCGCGCCGCGGCATGCATTTTACCCGCCGCGGCGCAACACAAAATTTGGAAAATATGCAAAAACCCGAGAGCTCCCCGCCGCGGCATACAATTCCCTCGCCGCGGCGCGCAATGCTTCTATGTTTTCAGGATCAAACCCGAGAGCCTCACGCCGCGGCATGCAATTCTCTCGCCGCGGCGCGCATTGGTTTCCTTCTTTTCACGTCCCGCCTTACATATGTGATGGCACATTATGTAAGGCTTACATATTTGTCTCGTTTAGCCCGTAACTCGTGATCCGAGCGCCGTAAGTGTTCCGTCTTCGCGTGTTTTCATCATTTGACTCATTTTGACGCTAAAAACACCTGAAATGCACTAAAATATACCCGTGACTCCGAATGGATAGATTTATGAAAATAATCGAAATAATAGTCATAATAAATCTATATATCAATCAATCAAGCACAATTAATCACGAAATATTAGTGCTTTTTGAGCACTCATCACAACCCCCAACCAGCTTCTTGCTAGTCTCTAGCAAGTGAAGCGACCTAAAATAAAATTAAAAACAAATGAAATAAACTAACCTAACCTAAATCACTTCCGTAGATTGTCACGGTTGCATTTAGCATATGCAACAAGCCTTTAAACCCCTAGGTGGCCCTAGTGGACGAGTTGTAGTCTCGTGAGGGTTTCCAGTGATGATACCCGCAAACATCGTAACTGACACAAATAAAGACTCAAAACTAATAAAGACTCTAACAATACTTGAATCAATCCATGCATACGTCTCAAAAATTGTTAACAACAAATGATACATGAAATAGTTAAACATCACCTAAGCTCAAAAACAGTCCAAACATCAAACTCATCATGGTAATCGAATTTTGAACAACCAATCACACCACAAACCCGTTAGTTATACTATCTGACCGTGTCATGCATGATATTCATAGATTACATTTCAATGTCTCATAAATGTGCAAGTAAAATATGAAAGTGAATTTTTGCACTTATAAACTCCATATGCTCATTTTTCAAACTCATCTCCACTAATATAGAAACTAAACTACCTAGAATCAATAGGACTTCATTAAGCTTGTAAAGTTGTGGCTAGGTGTGTGATCATGAAAGTACAAAAATGATGTTTTCATATGATAAGAGTACCTTTTATTTCACAAACATATTTTCAACCCCTTTTTTTTTTTTTTTTTTTTTTTTTTTTTTTCTACCAAGTGTTCTTTTCCATCCTCCCTTCAATTCACATGTCCTTTGGATCTTTTGCTTGATTTTCTTCTCTCTTTTTTTTTATTCTTGCTTACTGTTTCAATCATCATCATTTTTTTTTTTTTTTTTTTTTTATGATGAAGCAAGATAAACACAACATAATTGCTCATGAAAATCAAATATTACATTAAGTACTCTTATCACTAAGGGTAGTTCAATGTATGTCAATGTTGAGTTCAAGGGTGTGCTATTGATAAAATATTGCGGGGAGGCATGAAAAGTCCAAACGGTCCAAAGATGGCCTAAATCATTTTCTAAGTGGTGTTTGTTTCTATTATTTCGCTTCAACGTGTTTTCAAATGAGTTCTAGAGATTGTTGAGACTTAAAACATATCATGAACATGCATACATTCCACAAATCAGAATAGTTAAACTAACCATGCATACATACCACATGTACCACAAAATTCTCAAATTAGATGAATCCAACATTTATGTGTTTCGTTGCTTAGGTAAAAATCTAACATCTCTCATATGTCATCGTCATTACAATCATGTTAATATCATAGATTTCCGGATTGAATCAAGTAGACACGACACTAACTAGGAACAATTCAAGTGACAAAGTTAAAAATTAAAAATTGGTCATATTTCATGCTCATGGAATATTCTTCCCCACCCCCAACCTAATTTCTGCATTGTCCTCAATGTAAAAAGAAGAGCAAAAGAAATTAAGAAAAAGTGTAAGAAGTTACCCCCCTTTCGTATGAAATTGTGTCGTTACTCGCTATGCTCCGGTTCACTGTTCCTCGCTTCTCTCATGAAGAATGTATGTATATGAACATATATTGAACCTCAAAGTGTATGCACACAATTCACATTCAAACCCAATTTTTAATTATAACTAAGTCAAATGAAAACACAAAAACATCAAACAAAGTTAAACAATCCAAAATAAAAGAAAATAAAGGAAAAACTGAAAAAGAAAATAAAAATAAAAAATAATAATAAATAAATAAAAAGAAAATAAAGAAAAGAAATTGATACTACCGAATATGGTGGGTTGCCTCCCACCAAGCGCTTTCTTTAACGTCTTAGCAAGACGTTGCTAATTCGTTTCTATCCACCATCATCAAAGATCTTGAAGTGTGTGATATCAATTTTCCGAGCTAATATGTCATTAAGCTTGTCCTTCCATCTCGGTAGTTGTTTTCCATAAAGCACAGCACACACTTTTTTGTGGAAGTGGTATAGAAAATAATTTGGGGATGTGCAAGTCTTAGGTGCCTTGTGTGGCATGGGAGGTGAAGATAATTCCTCCTTGTTCTCCACAGAAGTTTGTAGAATTTGATATTCATCAGCTTGACATTCTTTGAGAATTGCTTGCTCTCCATCTGTATTTTCTACACAAAGTGGTAAATCATCAAAAGTTTCAGGAAAATAAATATTTTCAAAATTTTTACCACTTTGAAGGATTGTGTCATCCTTCACTTGCTCAATTTGGGTGGGCAACTCTTCTTGTTTTTGAATTTGTTCCGCTAATTGCCCAACTTGCATTTCTATTCTGTTTATTGATGCCTCTATAGACTCCATCCTTTCACTAGTAGATTGTATGAAAGCATTCAAGGTTTCCTCTAAGGTTGGCTTCCTAGGTTGATTAGAAACTCGACTTCCTTGTATGAAAGAATTTAAGCTCTCTTCGAAGGTGGCCCTAGATGGATATGTAGGAAAACTTGAGCTTTGCATTTGGTATTGTGCATAAGGTGGGTCATATGGTTGAAAATTAGAGCTTTGCATGTTGTATTGGGCATACGGTGGGTCATATGAATTTGAGCTTTGCATGTTGTATTGGGCATAAGGTGGGGTAAAGTTTGCTTGCCATGAAGAATTATGGTGATTTCCCCACTCAGGATTATAGGTACTGAAATAAGGATCATTCCAAGGTGGGTGACATCTCTCATTAAAATCAAAGTTTGGATTAGGGGATGCATAGTAATCACCTGCAAAAGTGCAAACATTAGCATAATGCCCATATAAACCACAAATGCTACATACCTCTATGTCTGTCATATCATGTAGTTCTTCATTTGTATTGGCTCTTGGATTTCAGTATCCAGCCTGATTAGGTGCATTTTAAAATTTGTTGATGTTGTTGATGAACGGTACCTTTCAAAAACTAACAAAAACAACAGAGAAATCAAAGCACCACAGATTAAGCAATTAAAAACACTATTTTTTTTGATTTTTTGATTTTCTGATTTTTTTTTTTTTTTTTTTTTTTTTTGGATTTTTCGAATAAAAATAAATAAATAAAATAAAGAAATAAATAAAATAAATAAACAAATAAAAATAAACAAATAAAATAAATAAAATAAATAAAAAAAATAAATAAATAAATCAGAAACTCTAAAAAGTTAAAAAGAAAATTATCTAAAACGCCAATTCCCCGGCAACGGCGCCAAAAACTTGATGTGTTAAAATGTGTACTCGCAAGTGTACGAATCACTCGTAGTAAAGTGATAAGCAACTTCCAAGGTCGGTCTCTCAAGGAATTGCAGTGGTTTTAAATAACTAACTTTTTAATCTAAATAGAGTTCTAATGAAAATAAAAGACTAATTAAATAGAGTTCTAGTAAAACTAAAACTCTAAGTAACTAGAATCCTAAAGCTAGTAAAACTGTAAAAAGGTGTTTAATTTGTAACGGGAACAAAGTACAAGCAATTAAACGAAAACAAAATCGCAATTAAACAATCAATTCAGATATATTTGAAGATCAATGGAGGATGTATGGACGTTTAGCTTGGTTAACCATGTTTGCATCGAAAAAGTATGGTGATATGCATGAACGTCCTATATGAATTAAACTACCGGCTTTCCTTTTAATTACGAAACTCCTTTTGGTCGGGGTAGGTTTCTTTATTGATGAACTAATTAACCGCCTCTGGTCAGGGTAAATTAACTAGCTATCAAATTATGCGCAAGGAGAATATGCCAATCAAATTAATGCTATGACTAAGTCACTAACTTGAAGCTTCGATTAAGTGTTTCGGAAAAGAGTTAAGGTGATGTTCCTCTAACTAAATTCTCAGATTTTTCAGTCTATCTACGAATATCAAATTGGTCCATGATTATTCATAATAAAACATCTAAACATGCTCTTAATCAAAAAGGTATTTCATTCATAAATCAATTTAATACACCATACACAATCCTAGCAAACATGGCAACACAAACTAAACATCCATAATAAAACTAGCCAGACATGTTCATATTAATATTCATAGACAAATAAAATACGAACATACACTCCAACGAAAAAAGAAGAAAAATAGAATTCTACAACACCAAAGAAAACCTAGATCTAAATACCGCTTATGAATCGGTTGACGTACTCCTCCGTAAGCTTTATCTTCGATTGTCGACGGCTTCTTTGGATCCTTAGAATGGTTTCTCTTATTCGTTTTTGTGTAGCAAAACTCCCAAAGTTGATTGAATGTCGTGTTTGGTTGCAAAATTGTAAAGTGTAAGAGTTGTGTACCAATTCGAGTTCTTGTTGTAAAGGGGGTCTAAAGGGGGTATTTATAGATGTAAGGCATTCCTGATTGCAATAGGAATAGGCGCGCCGCGGCATGCATTTTACCCGCCGCGGCGCAACACAAAATTTGGAAAATATGCAAAAACCCGAGAGCTCCCCGCCGCGGCATACAATTCCCTCGCCGCGGCGCGCAATGCTTCTATGTTTTCAGGATCAAACCCGAGAGCCTCACGCCGCGGCATGCAATTCTCTCGCCGCGGCGCGCATTGGTTTCCTTCTTTTCACGTCCCCCCTTACATATGTGATGGCACATTATGTAAGGCTTACATATTTGTCTCGTTTAGCCCGTAACTCGTGATCCGAGCGCCGTAAGTGTTCCGTCTTCGCGTGTTTTCATCATTTGACTCATTTTGACGCTAAAAACACCTGAAATGCACTAAAATATACCCGTGACTCCGAATGGATAGATTTATGAAAATAATCGAAATAATAGTCATAATAAATCTATATATCAATCAATCAAGCACAATTAATCACGAAATATTAGTGCTTTTTGAGCACTCATCAGGATACCAATAGCACGCCCGATATTGGCAAGAATTTCTTTATCCCAAAATTCCCATGGCAAGTTATAGAAGCGAACCCACACATGAGCATTCGTTGCTTTCTGATGCAGAGGATTAAAATTCGGCGTCCAAGGTTGCACTCTAAAAACACCAGGCTTTAGATTGATAGGGGCGTTAGCCCATACCGTAGCTTTATCCTCTTTGGTATGTAGTAACATATGGTAATATCCCCGTCCCAAAGAGATGAGTTTCCAATTAGAAGGCAATTTCCAAAATGATGTTAATCTTGACTTTAGGTCGCCTTGAGACCAAGGTTTATCTCCTTTAGAGAGAATCAATCTACCAATCAAAGAGAATTTACATAATTCCAAGCGAGATTGATATAAATCAGGGTCTACAGACACACATGCAATATCTCCCCTTTTCTTTGGTTGTGCATCAATTGATTCAATGACTACATCTGTTAGTGAATTGGAAATGGCTTCAGCATAGCTTTTCTTAGGGGCATTTGTCTTAAAGAGTTCAGCATGTCCCATGTGTTCCATAGATTTGGAATTGGAATTATCCATATCAAGCGTTAATCCAGAACCATGAAAAATTCA